>CABPRJ010000478.1:263306-289157 GCA_902439185.1 Cinara cedri | reverse complement strand
CATTTTTTTTTTTTTTTTTTTTTTTTTTTTTTTTATAATAATATTTATTGCGGTACATTATGCGCGCGCGGTCGTGTGCAGTCTGTCGGCGTTATTATAACGTACAAATTATCACACGGTGTCGGCGCGAACCGCAACGACACGGGTACGTGCATCGTAATGATGTATAGAGGAATCTGCGATTCGAAAATGATTCGAACGTAATACACGCGAATGGCCGTTCAGCACGCAGGGTTTCATCAAGACAAAATGCATTATGCACGTCGGCCAGGTAGGCTGTCGATGATTCGTCGTCGACATTCAGAGGGCCGGAGCGGAAAACTCGAGGTAAACCGGAGATAATTCGAAACGGAAACAATCGAAAACTCGCATTACATATTTATTTATCGGGTACATTTTATGCGATTGAAACAAAACCGTTTGCGATAAACGTTCGACCGCGATCTGGTCCGTAGCGGTACGGACGATGTCTACACGTTAATAATATTGTCGGCGCTGAAATTACACGACGTTCTTATTGAGTACGAATAACTATAAATTCGAATTGCAGAGGTTCCGGCCCTGAAACGTTCGAATATTGTAGAGACGTCTACCATCGGCGCACACTTTTGGACTCTGGGCGGAGCGAGGAATGTATCGGGTTTACAACGATGATTATTTTTTTTTTCCAACGGACCACTTTTCAATCAGCACTTTTTTTCGTGATAAATCGGAAAACCCGGAGAAAAAAAACACGAGAAAAACGGGGAGGAAAAAGTAAAAAAAAAAAAACAAAAAACGGGAAAACGAGTAAAATATTAAACAAATATTAGTAAAGAAAATGTATAATGCGTATTCTGTTATTATTTTACCGTGATAACACACGTATAATATTATATGTGTTGAAAAAACAACACCGTCAACCGGATTCCGCTTAAAAACCGTTTTTCGTTAGCAATGGTTAATCGCTGCGTACATTTTCCCCCAATCTTCCAAACTTCTCGCCTACAACAGTAGCCCGCTTATCGCGCGAAGTGTACGTTCATCTTTTTTGTTTCCGATTTATTTCCGATCGAGGGGACCGATGTACATGCGCTTTTTTTGAACCGTGAAGATTTTCCCAGAGGACCAATAAACGTTTTGTTTGTTTATCAGATTTGTTCGAACTGTCGGGCGATTACCGAGTGTCTGCGCGGTAGAACGTTACGACTTCGAATGGGCCCGTCGGGGTGCACTCCACGAGGTGTTTCGCGAGTTCTCGTGGGCGTTTGTTCTCTCGTGCGGCGGACGGGCCTCGCGCGCCTCTAGGACGCCTCGCGCCAACAACGGACTGAAATCGCGCGGCGTTTCGCGAAACTTCGGCGGAACCCCGCCGCCCGTACCGCGACGGCAATAACAAATGCAACGGCGAGAACCGCCGTCCGCGATTTTTCGAATTCTCGGCGAGTTCCACCGGCCCCGCGTACGCGCGGTCGGCCGGACACGCGGACGGACTCATACGCCCGCCCGGTCGCGCGGGCCGTGCGTCGGGCGCGGTTCCCGTCGGGCGCCCGTCGACCGCACTCTAACACGCGCGCGCCGCGGGGACGCGATATCGGAAAATAATCGTCGCCCGGCCGTCCGGACGACGGTCGACGGCGGCGTTTTTTCCCGTACGCACGCGAGTTTCCGCGGGGGTTTCCCCCTCCCCCCCACACACGTGACGCGCCGCCGCGCGGATATAATTGTTGTTATTACGCCGGACCGCGGCAATAACAGACCGGAGAAACGCCGTCGCCGTCGCGGGCATTTTTTTTTTTATTTCTTCCGTTGTTATAACCGCCGACCGCGTGAACGAACCTAACCGCCCGTTTAATTTGTCCGCGCTATACGATCGCGGACGTTTTACGACGCTCGCGTTGTTCGCCGTACGTCTGTCGCGTCATCGTTTCGCCGCCGCCGTGAACCGTCGTATCGGCGTACAGCATAACGGTACGGTAACAATTGTATTGTTACTCGGGCGGCGACGTCGGACGCGCGTATTCGCCGCGGTCTGTCCGACGGACGCGCGACCCGCGGCGTGTACGGCGTGTCACCGACGGTTCACTGCGATCCGTTGCGCTCGTTGTGCGCGCGCACAACCGAACGTCACTGAATGGATCCTTTGCGCGTCCGTTTTCCCCTCGTCCGCGACAGAAAAAACAAAAAAAAAAAAAAATCGAATCTCCGCCCGGACCGAACCTTCCCCTGGGCGTTTGGACATTCTGCCGGCCGTGCCGGAGTAGTGGACGTTCGAGCGTGCGATCCCTTTAACCCGGGCCATAATGCATAATGCGTTATCTCGACCGACCGCGACAACGAGTACCGGATGACGTGTGATAACAATTGCGCTGCGCTGTCCATCTGGGTCGCCCGACAAGCGCACGCGAGGTTCTTCCCCGGACGCGTTCTGCGGCAATCGTAAAACTTACTTGCGCGTGTTCATATTTAAAACGCGTACAAATAACTGACACAACACGAACCTTCAATAAGGGCCGGCGGTTGTACAGCGCGTGATTAAATTATAAAATCAATGGTTAAGACCTTTGACCTGTTGTACAGTGCCAGTTGACTCCTTAAACGGTGATTAAAGGTCGATTAAGTCAACCGCCCATCCGAGGTCGGTTAAACTATAATTAGCTAATTTTTCGGCTATTATCGCGGTTGTATCTCAGTGCCATCTCACGTTCGATTTCCAAATACGAATAAATAATAATCGATAGTAATTTTTGATTCGTGTAACTTTGTGTCTGTTGATACATTTTAATATTTCTCTAAATTAATTCTGAAGATGAAGAGTGTGAAAACTTAGCTTTGGTCGCTTCCGTCTCCAAGTATCAGCTCTTTTAGATTCCGAGCGCAGTGAAGGAGCTATTGGTTTTACTAAGATATTTATTTTTTTTTTTTTTCCTAGCCTGTGGACATAATTTTTTCCTAGTAAACTTGTTACGATTTTTACGTGTAACAACTTTTCTGAAAGCTCAAGTTGTCTGGATGGTACTTTAAAATGGTCACTTTTTTGATTTTCGACGCCGTTTTTTAAATATTTCAAACGTTTTTTCCGGTATGATTGTCAAAACTTTTGAGCTTTTAAGGAATTTTAATTATGTACGGACATACATTAAATTCCACTCTATGTATTTTCCTAACTTCTCACTTTTAAACAGTGGCCCACCCGCGGTGCGGAGTAAGTCAGTCTTTTTTTTCTGTGTCTTAAATATTATAGTTTTCGGACCGATCTCATAAGCGTTATGGACGATAACAACAAAATGTTACACATTATAATATTGTAATGATATGCGCACTTAACTTTGTAATGAACTCTTGTTACGTTTACTGATTTCAGTAGACATTAGCATCGGAATGTTTCTTGTTGCGGTAAATTTGACCGAATCGTAAGCCGAAAAACCGAACCGTTATTCCAAGATTCAAAAGCAATTTAACAAAAGACTACCAGTATTCCCTCGATAATCGAAAAAACAAGTTACATAAGGACTTAATGATTTTTTATAAAATATTTTTATTGACAAATTTCTTTTTCCTCCAATATCATGACGGCTTATCATAATTTTCAAAGTAACACATGCATAATAGGTCATCACTATAACGATAACTGTATGTGGACAAGTGGTGTTTTTCGCTGATATTTGATTAGCAGTACAAGGAGTTTCTTTACATCATAAACATTTTCCATATTTTTCATTATTCGTCATACACGCGAAACTGCCGCAGTCGACTTACAAGGTGGCCAACCTGTTAAGAGTAATCCATGTTGTCAACATGTTTTGTAATGCACGTTGGTTAACAATTACTCGAAAATACGGACGGTAAAGTAAAAATCACAATTAAAACGATTAAAAAATTAAAGTTCATTGTAAAAATGTGCACTTTGAAGAGTAACGTCGATAAATAAATCGACTATTTTGGTTTCTGAAGACGAATTGAGGCGAAACGAAGTCTAATGGTTTTGCCTGTAAAATCTCCGCGGGTATGGTAAAGCGTTGTGGACGAACGTTGACGGCCGTCACGTGTCGGCGTTATGAGAATATTCAGGCGTTATTGGATTGAAAAATAATTTTGTTTACGTAGATATTCAGCGAACACATTAATCGCGCAAAAATAAATAGTTGTTTGCTGTTTAACAAAGAGTAAACGTGATGCACGGGTGCGTTTCTACGCCATTTGAATAACAAGTACGGTCGTTATGAATTGTGCTCGGATTGCGGACGGGATGCGTGGGGACTGCGTACATAACCGGACGGGTAAAAGCGGCTCGTACGCGCGTACTGTGCCCCCGGTCCCCCGGATCGGGCCGCGCGCTCGTCCGGAGCGGATTTCCGTACGGTTCGCGTCCGCGGTAATACGGAAAACCCACGGGATCACAACGGCGGACCGCGATAACGTACCGCGCCGCCAATAGCAAGACGTGCCGGACGCGCGTATCGTTTGGCGACCGGATGAACGGTCGCCGCGGCGAGTGCGGCCCGAGCCGCGGGCGTACGTATTAAGGCGTTCCGGGCCGGTGTCCGGAGAGCCGAAACGCGCGGGACGGACGGGAAACGGCCGACGAGCGCACGGCGTCCGACGCACACTTATAAACAAGTCGCGGGACGATCGATTTATATACGCCGGAACCCGGCGGATGCCCGCGTTTACAGCAACAACAACAATATCGTGTGATCTCCGCGCGGCACGGCGCGCCGGCGGGTAATCCGTCTCGGAGTATTTTTTTTCCTTTCTTTTTTTTTTTTTTCATTTCCAACAAAAGCGGTCCGCAGTAAATATCGTTTCTGGCCGCTGCGGCCGTCGTCGTCTCGGCGATCCCATCGATATTTATGTTATAAAATCGTATTATCGTTATTATTATTATTATTATTATCGTTATTATCATTGTACGCCGTACCGCGTTACGTTTTTGCGCAATACATATTACCCGCCGCACACACAAGAATATGTTATTGTACGATCGCGCGTAGAAAAAAAAACAAATAATAATACAAATATATAGGACGTTTATTTTATATTATTTCTTTTTTTCTCTATAATTGTTATGGAAGTGTACCCATTCAGGTCTATACATAAATTACGTTGCATACGCGTACACACGCGGCACGATGCTCCGGGACGGACGATATATTTTACGACGTCGCGCTGCCGCGGTATCATATCGTTTTTGTGTCCCCGCGGTTTCCCACCCCCCTTCCCCCCGTTTATACCGGAATGCTACGGACGCGTTTTAAACGAGTTACGCGCGAGTTTTGTAATCACGCGCGAGTTTTGTCATTACGCGCGCAAACGCGTTGTTTCTATTTTTTATATTTACATAAACACGTCGCTGTTTCCGGGGAGTTTTTGTTTTACGGAAAACGCGCAGTTCATTTTACGAGCCTATTATTACAATAATATCGCGGTACGTAGTGAGTACGCCGGCGTTTCGTTTTGGAAACACGACGAAATCGGAAAAAAAAACGCGCGCAAATCGACGGACGTGTATTGATTCGTCGCGGACGAGACGTAACGCGCTCGGCGTACCGGTTTCGTCGTCAATCCGATCCGTCGAGCGGATTGGCGCGCGAATCGCGGCGACCGCGACGTGCCGACGCGACCGTCGTGAAAACCGCAATCGAATGTATACGGCGCCGCCGCGGTTCGCCGGGCTAATTCGGGAACGATTCGCTCGCGCACAGCGACGACAGTCGGTCGCGACGTCGCGCGCGTCAGAAACGCACACGAATCCGATCAGGCGCCCCGTCGCCGTCCGCGTCGGTCCCGGGGGTAAATGCGCACCGCGCACGAACAACAAGTTGGTCGGCCGTCGGACCGGCGGCGCGCCGCGGACGTGCGTCCCGTCGTGGTCCCGGCATTCCGAATCGAGAACGCGTTTACGCGTGTGCACTCGCGCGCGCGTCGCCAGGCGCGCGGTTGTCGCGCCGATCGTAAAGCGGCTTGTTGACCGCACAACCGTTTGCCGTCCGTTTCCGTAACCGTCGCCGGGGTTCGGATTTTCATTTCGAGCTGTTGACATATCGACCGCGCGCCGTTAGCCGGTTATTCGTGCCGGGCGCGTGCGGACAATATTCGTAAAAATGCGACCGCGTGGAATCGCGTCCGAAGTACGCGAACGCAGACACGATACGATTCGCGGTGCGTCGATTGTCGGCGCGCGTACGGTAAATCCGTATCACGGCGGTTGTTTTGTTTTTTTCTTTACTTTTTCGTCGGTCGATGGCGACGCACGATCCGATCACGTCGAAAAATTCGCCGTCGATCAGACAGGCCTCGAGGCCGCGGGGAATCGGCAGGGTTGTTACCATATTCGTTTCGTATCTGCGCCACTGTGCGGCGTGTGCGCTTTAAAACCGTATCCGATTGATTGTGAGCAACGGCGCAGAACGTACATTTTAGATTCCGTGCGGAGCGAGGTATGCGTTGTGTTGGTTTTACAGTGACGTTTATTTTTTATTTTATTTTATTTTTTCCGTGAACGATTTTTCTACCGGAAACTTTGCTCCGATTTTCAAGCGCAGTTCTTTCTTTCCGAAAGAAAACCTGATCGGGGCGGTACTTTATGAAAATCGTTTTTTTTCTTTTATTTCCCCGGGGGTTAATCGCCACGCACGGGTACGCATTCAATCGCCACCCGCATAATGAACCCTGCATTCCCGACTCTGCAACGGTGTGGGTCACCGGGTGTAACGTGTCCGCATATCATTTTAAACGTTACACCGAGAAAATATCACCGTCAATACGCGATTCCGGGCCCGTTATCCGCCGCCCGAAACATCGAGAAATCTCTCGTCGCGCGTTATCGCCGATATCTACGGGGTGTTAAACGTATTCACTGCGAAAACGCCCGCCGCGAAAACGACCGTACGCCGCGCGCGTCCCGCCGTACCCGCCGGATCCTCGTGCGCGTCATTATTACCACGCGGGAATAACAATACCCGGCCGCGCGCGTTACGTTATTACCGTTGTTGTTGTTGTTGTTGTTGTACGCGCGACACGCGGGCAATATTGTCGCGTCGTGTGCGCGCGGTGACGACCGCGCATGTGCCGCGGGAGATGATCTCCGGCGACACACTGGCGAGCGCGGCGCGCCGACACGACAAATTACACGCTCGCGCGGCACAGTGTCAACAGGGTCAAGGGAACGAATCGAAACGTTGCGTCGCGGACGATACGGTCGCACGGGACCGTGCGGGCCCGTTGCCGCGAGCGCGCGGTCGCGCGCGCGTGAGAACTACAAATATTCTACACGCTAAAGAAAAACAATATTCTACGGCGGTCCTCGCCGTGTACCCGTTCTGACGTAGACGCGTTTCGCTGACCCGTACGGACATCCGACGGTTGTCAACGGAGCAAAACGGGCCGACGCGCTGCTGATGGGCGTGCCCTCCCACCCCCACCCTCCCCCCCAGTTTTAGGACGGAAGCCGCGCAGACAACCGATTGTAAAGGCCGCTTAATTTAATGTACGCCACCGCTAACGAAAAACGACCCCGAGCCGGGCATTAATTATTAGTCGTGTTGTTCCCACGTTTGCCGAGATTATCCAGAAAACGACAGAAATTATGAAAAAAAAAAGAAAAAATTACAATGAAAATCAAAGCGGACCTCTTCGAAACGCCGACTGAATCAAACACATTCTGCGAAAAAAGAGTTCCTATAAATTGTTCGATCCGAACGAGATTTATCCAATACATTCCTATCGCTTCGCTCAAAATCTAAAAGAGCCGCGCCGCGCGTGCCTATAATAATGACTGTTGTAGACGGAAAGCTAGCAATTCGTGTAGGATATGGTATAGGTAATTTAGTTTATATTCCGAGAGCAACGATCAACCGTTACAATTGAAACGTTCCGGTACACTGTTTAAGTTAAATAGTGACCCGGAAATTAGAAAAACCAAACATTTGACCATCCAAAAATGTTGAATCGAATTTCGAAACGTCTACCGCGCGGAATGATCGGCGCATTTTTACTGATCGAAAAAAGTGTTTCGCGAGTAAACAAACACATCCTAGGGCAATTATAGTAACTGTTATTATTATTATTATAGTTTTTTCGATTATTATGGGGGTACTCTGAAAAAAAAAAAAAACATGACATGACTAAAGGATCGGGGAAAACACGCTCGAAGAATTCAGGCGTGTCGACAGTATACGAGTATACCGGTATGTATAAAAAGAAAAAAAAATAACAATAATAATAGCGATAATAAAAAAGACGGTTCATTATAATATCGCGGTACGTCCTGAAAACTAGCACAGAACCTGCTGTATTATGTTGCAGTCGTACTGCTAGTAATTATTATATTATTATCTACGACGCTAATTGAAAACCGCATTATCATTTTTTTTTTTCTGTTGTTGCAGCATCAATGACTCAATTTTCGCGTTATTATTATTATTACGTATACGATAAACCTACTCGCGCGCGCGCCCGTACGGAAGATAATATAATAACATTTATTCGCATAATAAATCTCAGCCTTGTAGACAAGGCACGGCGGCCGGGCGGCATTCGTATATTTTTATAATGTAAGGCGAAAATCATAATAATAATAATAAAAAAATAAAAAAAAAACCGGTCACCCGTTTAATATGCGCAATACTTGTGTATTTTTTTTTTTTTTTTTAAGATCACACCGACATTACATACAGATACGTCATAACTTTTAACGCGGCGAATATAATATTATGGTTTTTTTTTTTTTCTGTCGCTCCAAATGCGGATGTTCGTTTTGGCCACAGTCGCTATGCCTGCATAATACAGTGCGCAATATTAAAAATATGTTGTACAAATTGAATCGACTCCCACTGGTCTGTGTCGAGACGACAACACTGTGTGCAGTGGCGTACAGAAGAGAGGGGATGGGTGTTTTGGTGTTCAAAAGACCTTATTTATGCCAACAATTATACATTTTACTGTACGCAGTTATGCACCAGATTTCTACAAGATGTGTTGTGTTACGCACAAAGATGTAGTTGCTAAATACGTGTTATGTGTGTCATATGCCATATTCGCACAATAAAGTCACGAAGTTACAATTTCACACTAAATAAAAACGACCCCCCCCCTCACCGAAAAAAAAATCCTCGCTACGCCACCGACTCTGTGTATGAAATCAAATTTTCGGACGTTGACCGTGATGTGCGCTTCAACTAGAAACCTCGCTGCGATCATCGCGACTTTATAGGAACGGTTTATTGTAGCGAATTTCTTTCGTGATTAAAAATGACCTTAATTTTTTTTTTTATTCTTCCCGAGCATTTCGTGTCACGCCTATACACCGGGCCCGTGTCGCCCCGATTGAGAAGCGCCGCGTTAGGCAAAGGGCGTAAAAGGCGCGGTCCCGTTCGTATTTTTAACACTATTTTGGTTTGGACCGCGTCTTCGTCCGTTTATTCTTGCTCTGTGAGTGCAACGGCCGTACGTCACGACGACCTATATAAAAAAAAAACCGGAACAATGAATAAATGCCAAAACGCAACCGTTATACACGCAGGTCGCGCGTAAGCGAATTTCGTTGGACCATCGGTAGGTACAAGTACGAGCTCGTATTGAGCCGGAACGCAGCTAGCGCTCGATTTAAAAAAAAAAAAAACCACCACCGGAGAAGGTTCACGAACACGCGCGCCGCGAATCGCATACGTCGAAAACGGACGTATTATTACCTACATAATGCAGTCTCGCGCACACGTATTCTGAGCCCGATGCACATGAGCGCTTTTGTCCAGAACGTTTTAACGGTTACAATATTTGTTATACCCCGCCTCCTCCTACACGCGCGGTCGTGTTTACACGCGTTCGTCTGTTTTATAAAATATTGTTGTTGTTGTTGTTGTTGTTGTTGTCGTCGTCGTCGTCGTACTTACCTCCGTAACCTTCCTTGTATTGTACCGTCGGAGAAAATTGTCGAATTGCTCGGTTCCCGATAGCCGTTTAATTGGCCGGGGTACCTGCATACACCCCCCGTATGTACGTATATAACCTGCGCGCGGTTGACGTCTCTATTTTTTAACGACGCGCTCGCGTGCGTTTTCCGCCGGCATTACAATGATAATATTATGCGCGCGCACGCGAGATAGGTAGGCGGGTAGGTGGGCACTACAGGTATACGCAATGTTTTATTTTTTTTTTAATTAAACCGTTTCGTATAAAATAATAGTAACGGTGGGTAAAAGTAGGTAGTGTTCCTCGCGACCGTTGAAAATTCCTATCCCACGCTCGTTTTTGAAATGTGTCTTAATAACTTTCAGCACAAGTAGTCGCCGTTGCCGTTTTGTATTGTTGCGTCGTTGTTGCCGTTGTGTTACTCGTATACCTGCTCGTCGCCGTACCCGCCGGCGCGGCGTGTACCTGTGCGACACGGCACGCGTAAAATCGTATTCGCAATGTTCGCAACTAGTTTACTTATTATTATTAGTATTATAATGTATTTTACTTTTTTTTTTTTTACATTCGATTTCTCCGCCGACTTTTCCGACGACTACGGCGTTGCACGTTTTCAATACTAAAGAGGACGAACGTGTCGTCCGACGCACGACGTAGCGAATTCCCGTCCAGCACAACCATTTTCGAGCGGTTCGTTTCAATAATATTACTGCGCGGATCGACCGGTTGTCAAGAGGGAACGACACGATACTATCTACGCTTGCGCGAGGGCTTTTTCGATATTTTAATTTTCAAACGAGCTGTTTACGTTGTCGAACCGCGATACATCCCACATCCGTATCACCGTCATCTATATACTACGTCTTGTCATGATAGCATATTATGTCTGTGTCGTTTTCCACGTTTGCTCAGTCGTGAACAGGATGTGATTTCCATGAGATACGCGAAGTCTTGGAAAAATGAAGTTTTTGGGCATTCTCTAGATCTTTTTCCCAAGACATATCCTTTTCGAAGTTATTTCCTATAAATGTGTTATATCTAAATAAGTGCCCTATTGATTTCGTTATCATTTATGGCACGTGTCTCATTATATCCCTTTTTGATTCTAAGCGGAGCGAGAAGCTTATGTTTTTACAAAGATGTTTATTTTTATTGTTATCTGTGCGCAACTTTTCTACCGGAAATCTCGCTCCGATTATTAAGTATAACACTTTTTCCGAAAAGAAATCAGCGTGAGAAAGTACTTTAAGGAGATCACTTTTCGATTTTCCCAAGAGTTTTCCCAGCAAACGTGATAAGTCAGAAAAAAACCACGGGAAAACTCGGAAAACGTAGGAAAAACGGGAAAATCGGTACATTAAACAAGTATTATTAATATGACACAAATATTGTTGACAAAGCATCATTATCTACCGAACACAACTCAGAATCATTTTTCACTGCATCACCTTTTTTTTTTTTTTGATTTTTTACGCTTTCGGGGAGGTTTTTCGGGATTTTCTTAAAAATAACATTTATCAAAATACAAATGATTTTTTTTCACTTTTGGCGATTAAATTTTTAAATGAAAAAGGAATACCCAATCCAATATTATAATATATTTATAAATCGACAAATCACAATTTCATTACCTGAATTCTAATTTCTAATTTCATCGGTTATAATCACCGTATCTGATAGAATAGATTTGCATTTCTTTTATTCGACCAATATTGATGCCGTTTATTGGATCCCTGTGGAAATCCTCCAAGCTTCGTCGCCAATTCCTTCGTACGAATCACGCGAACTCCGCCATTAATAATTGTCGTACGCATTCCTCATTTTCGCGGTCTTCCTCGTTAATTATTTTCACCTTTTACACGTCTGTATATTATAATTATTATCGTCAAGTAACTGTGTATCTTATGTCAGTAGATTTATTCGTTTCTTCTGGTCTTAAAATTCGTTCGTAGAGAGATGTTCGCCATTCTCGTTCCGATACCTATAAGTCATATCCGTCCGGCTCGAGCATTCTTCTGTACCGTCACGTCCTACAAGTTTCTACTATTCGCTGTAAGCGAATCGTCCGTTTTCGGTACCGTACGCCGTTGTTTCGGATTTCTGATATTATGTTATTGATGGGCATTTATCTGGTGAATATACTTTTAATACAAAAACCAATAAACACATGGTTCTCACAACAGTCCATTATGATTGTTTCCCGACATTTCCTGGTTAGACTATCAGCGAGTATTAAATAATATTTTTAAAGCCTTAGTTTTTTTTTGTTTTTTTCAAACTAAACTTTTAGAAGTCGAGAAATGAAATTCGAAACAATCCCCTGACCGATGTCGCATGGCCACTATTCCGGGCGGTGAACTATTCAAATCTGTTATCGGAATTATTTTCCTATTACTTCACGCCATACGCCGATGATCGAACTGATCCAGGAGAAATCGGTCTAAATTAGTAATAACACTGCGTGGACAGAGAAAGAGAAACGTATCGGTACTTATATATATATGTTACGGTAAATGTTGTAAATCGGTTAATGTTGTTATAGTATACATTTGATATGTTAAGTTTATACTTTTTTGTACGTGTCGATCGATTATGTGCTATTGGCTTTAACGTTAGGACATATTTGTCTATCATTAAACCTGAAGATAAGAACATTGTCTATATTTGTACGTCAGTTTTTATTTTCATTCTCAAACGAGTTTTTAGTATATGTAACGTATTCAAATTGTTTAATCTCGTTTGAAAATTTAAATATCGAAAAAGACCAAAGTCCGAATACGAAAAAAATATTCTCACCGTTAAGTTTGACTCCGGGCCTGTAATGCTCAACTATTAAAACTAACGGCGCAAGATAGGTTAATATATGTAACAAAACGAACCGATTCCGCGACATCAACCGTAACGCATATTACATCCGATTCCCCGGCGTGGAATTTTCGGCGTTTCTCAGTGATCGCCGTGTTGCGCAATCGATTTTCGTATCGTTATTATTATTATTTATTTTTTTTACCGCAACACCCGAGCCCTGCATTATATAATTTTACGTCATACTGTTGTCGTTGTTCTATTATGCCCGGGCGCGGCATACCGCGTCAAACCGTACGGAAAACAAAAATAATTTATATTGCAGTGTCCCGGCAAATAACGGGGGCATTGTTCGTTTTTTTTTTTTAAATAATTAAATCCGCGTGTACGACGCGCGCCTGTGTATCGAGGAAAAAAAAAGAACAGCCGCATAATATAGAACTATACAAACGCATGCCGATACGCGCACCCGTCATAATGATAATATAATAACAATGATAATAATAATATTATTGTTGTCTTCGCCGCGCGTTTCGAAGTAGGTATTTTCTGTTCCGACATTTCCAACTACGTTCCGTACCCGACCCGCAAAATAATCAAATCACCGGATGGCGTGCGTGTTCGTGCCGTCGCGAACCCAATACATTTACGTTACACATCGCGATGGACGAAACGACGACACGTAAAATAGGACAATACTGTACTTTCAACGCATAATTTAGAAAGACATTCACAGACGTGCTTCTGAAATGTTCGATATGCCATGCGAACATATCAAATTTAAAGAAAATTAGTATAATTACGGTTTTCAACAATTATTTTATTTTGTTTTTTTTTTTTTCACTTTCCGCTCCGCCGTGCGTCGGGTCGGCAATTAATAAAAATTAAATATTATTATTATTATTATTAAGTACTACGACGATCTCGTAGGCGCGTTATAGGAAAGCCGTAACGTATGTCTGGTCGCATGTGACCTGAAAACTGTACTGTCGGCGTTCGGGTGGACCGAAACGAAACCCGCCTCGGCGACACCACCACCGTAAACGGTTTTAGCGTTCCCGAGCTGCGGACCGAACGCGCGCGCCGACACGCGGCCGTCTGGATGTATTTCGAATATTTTTTTTTTTACCGCAATCGACCCCGCGGGCGTCCGTCCCGTGGGCGCGGCTACCGTACACCGAACTGCTTCGTCCCGGGCGCGGACGCCGTGACGGTTTGCACGTCTCGCGAGGGGTTATTTACGTGTCGCGGGCCCGCGCAACACCCGACCAACGGCCCGCTTAAATTGTGTTCTGTTTCGCGCGTACACCTACCGCCTGCCATACGCGCGCGTATTGTTATCGCCGGTCGCGCAGGAGTCGGCAACCGTGACTGCGATTTGCCCCGGCCGAGATTATTGTTGAAAATGATTGCTACCCGGTTCCCGCTGCGTATACGGAATCGTAAACGCGTCTGCCGCCATCGCGCCCCGCGTTCCGCCGGCGGTTTTTATTTTTCGCGCGCGCTGGCCGCGGTAAAAAAAAAAAATAAAAAAAAATGTACGCGAGTTAATACCGTCGACGGACACAACCGAACCATTCGACGGATTAAAAACTATACGCCTATTCGGACAGTCGAAAAATGAAATAAAGGCCGATACGCAAGCAAATTTTCACAAACGGTCTTCATGAAAAATCAAAGCCGCTCGGGCAACCGCAGCCCCCTGTCGTCCCTATACCCGAATACGGCCTTGCTCGTGATCGACACCCGATAACCGGTAGCGTTAATTTTTCCCATAAATTTTAAAATAAAAATCGCCGGTTTAACTATTCGGCTATGAAAAAAAAACTATTATTCGAATAGTTTTTCGAAATATTGGACATTTTTCCCGAATAAAACTATTAGGTCATTTGGAAACTATTCGGATGAAACTTTCCATAGTTTATGTAAACTATTGATCCCTATGAATACTGTTCACACCTAGTATACCTAGTATATAGACCGTTAGTCTATACACCGTTATTTTTTTGTCATTTTTTTCTCCGACAAACACCGAAAGATGAGAGAATATTATGCTGCACGCAAACAAACAGTGGTGGTTATAATAATTTTTAGGAGGGGGGAGGGGACATCAACGAGTAGCAGTTTTATTCGGTACGTAAACTCATATTATTCCTAATTGAATTTTTAATTTATTCCTTAAATTAACGACCTTTTTAACGACGTTTCGAAAATAAAAAAATCACACTACGCGGGTATACTGGAATCTACCGGTCACGTAAAAATATTGTTCGGAGACCCGCGGGCGCCGATACGCAGAGGCGCACGCGGTAACGGCCCGCCGAGAAGCTACCGCAGACTATACCGCGGTCGTGTTTGCGCCCGTACCTATTAATATCGTGTGTACGTACCGCGACCGCGGTATCGCGTTACCGTAAACTCGGTACGCCCGGAGCCTCGAGTGTCGAAAACACTCGGCGTGCCGGTACACACGCAATAAAAATATTGTTATAACCGGCGGCGGCTCAAAGGTTTCCGCCGAATCATTCACGCCCGACGAAAAACGCGTGTACCTACGTGGTCACGGGTCTCCGGCCCGGCACTCGACACCCGACCGCCGCCGTCGTCGCAGCCCGGTCGAAAACATAAGATCTCTTTTATTTTCCGTTAATAGTGTTTATTCACCCGCGCGCACGCGTTTAAACGGTTTACGGGGAGGGTGTTTATTTTTTTTTTTTTTTTGCTCCCGTTAAAACAACATACGCGCCGGGCTCGCGTCCGGGGCAACCGCTCGTTCGTTTGATATCTTCCGCGGCGCAACATGCATCATTTTTACGGTTACGAACCGTGGTATTCACCTAACGCGATCCATTTACATGTTCTACGTTTTGCCGTATCTATAACGGCCGTTCGAGACAATCGGAAAATATCCGGCGATTATAGGTAGTCACTGTTTGTCACGTTTTTTTTTTTTTATTGAGCCAACGCGAATAAAAGTTTTTAAAAGTTCAAAAACAATCGTTTCACTGTGTTCCTTGTTTGTTCTGTTCTTCGTCGTCTTTAGATTCAGCCCATATACCATACCGCTATAAATACAAAACCTGTCAGGTCACCTGTCGCTGTGCTCTGTATCTTCTCCCCTTGTGTTTCCCGCTCCATCGCTTTAATATCCTTTTTAACGCAGCCCTCTCACCTTGAACTCGATCTCCCTAAAAGTTTCATTCTTGTAGAGTCTTACTCCCAAACCGCTTAATATCTTAATAAATCCTCGTTCACGTCAGGCATGGCTGGTCAACTTTATCAACATTCTTTTAGCGACTTATTTAACATATTCGGACCTTTGGAAGTGAATTTGAATCTCATCATTATGCAATCTCCACTATTCGTCGACTTGGAAATCATTTAAATCGGGACAATATATTTTTCCGATTTATCGCGGATTAAAATTACATCATGGCTTATTAAAAATCCCGAACAAATGTTATGGTTTTGTAACTTACATTGTTTATTTTTTATTGTAATTTGGCGGTTAATCAAAATTTGTTTAGTTGGTACTTACAAAGAGTTTTATTTTATCACATTCACAGTCGTTCAATTATTTGTTCGACGATAATATTTGTGAACATTATTGACGGATATGTAATAAACGACAATATTGTTTTCTAATATTTGTTTTAGCTTTTGGGCGTTTATAATATTAATTTTAATAAATAGTCATTAATATTACTATGGTCAAGACAACAAACCGATAAGAATGTAATGTAATAATTATTATTGTATAGGAAAAAAAAATAAAGTCTATTGTTACGGAATTTTTTTATTTTATTTTGTTATTTATTACTGTACGTATAATAAAATATTATAATCTATGATTTTTTTTTTTTTTTTAATAGTTATTTGATGTTAAAATAATGTTTTTATTTTATTACTTTACGATTTTTTTTATTAAAATATAAAAAAATAGATTAAAATTTAACCGCTTTTTCTTAATCTAGTATTAATAACTTTCTCACGATTTTAAACTTTTTTAATGTTGGTGTATTTATAAACAATAATATCATATTACCAAAAACGATTGGTTCACACCGTGGGTATTTCATTAAAATGTTTCAATTTCAGCTGAATTTTAAAGTTAGTTATCAACTAATCAATTAATAGTTATCACTATCTACTTTTATATTTTAGAAATTGTGATTATATTTATAACGGTTGGAAAAGCATAATTTTATTGAATATAACTTGATTTCACTAATAAAAGATTGCCGAGAAAATTATTATTTTATAACCACTACTATTGAAACTAAAACAAACTGAAACGACATCACGTCATCTATTCCTGCATGGTTCGAATCACGTCTATTCAAACTTCTACTCCCGAAACCCTCTTGATGCTCTCCGAGAAAGTCGATCCGCCCAACCCAGGGTTTACCACGAGGTATCTTCTCCTCCCCCCCTATCCCGAAACTTCGAATCTTTCGTTATTCAACATTTATCAATAAGCAGTATATCCGATCTTCATTAAATGATGGTCTAGTAGTTGTTGGCCTTAAATACAACTGATCACTGGTACCTCAAATTCTATTATTTTAAACAGATCCCCGATTTATCTTCATATTATAAAATTGTGCAAAATAAAAAAAAACGATATTATTTGACCTTTCAAATTTTTTTGATAAGTTGAGATAAAATTAATTTTGTTCATAATAGATAATATATTGTATAATTATTCAGTGAATTTGAAAACCAAAGTGCGAAAACGAATCATAAAATTAATTATTTTCCGTTAGTAAAATGACGTTTCGTGGTCGTCGTCGAGAACGAAAAGCGATCGAAAACACACGCGTGTTCGGTATTATTCTACATTAATGGGTTTCGGAATAATTTTTAAAACTCGAACAGCAAATTCGCGATTAATTTGAACATGAAAATAGAATATAATGTAAACTTACTGTCGCATAAGTTTTAAACCAGATTATATATTATAATAATATCTGTGGGAATTGAAATACACAAATGTAAATCGTTTTGATATATAATACTCGTTTATTATGCACATGGACATCGAACAAATCAAATATTATACGTACCGATTAATTTACGCGTGCCGTTTAAGAGAACACGACATAAAAAAAACCGTCCAATTCATTTTTTACGACACAAACTATATTGCGTATAGATATTTTATTAGATTGTATAATTAAAAAAAAAAAAAAAAAAAAAAGGTGTTATAATAAAATATTTTAATAGGCACTTGTATTATAAATAACGCTTACACTTATTATTAATATTATTAAAATTGAAAAATATTGTAGGTAGGTAGGTAGGTATTATAGGTGTCTTATATAGTTTAGTGAATTTCGTTTGCGAGTCGGCGAATTCGAGCCTCCGAGTTCCTACCTCTGTACGACCTGCGCTATGTGTATAGAGGTGCATAAAGACGATGATTTACTGCCGAAAACCTGGCAAAACGTTCGATCCGCTATTCAATAATAATAATAATAATAATAATATTATTATTATTATAGGTATTATATGAACTCCGGTGAATAAGATAACCGTAAATTACGTTCCGGAGGGAAAAACGTGAAATGAATTAAACACATACTGCCAGGCCACGGTGAATGAACGTTATTCCGAAACTTTTATATGTTATTTTATTCTTTTTGCTTAACGGAGGAGTTTGTAAAAATAGGGGATGAGAAGAATCGGTATTGATAAAAATATGATAATCGACCGTATTATGTTACGTGTACAATGTACGCGTGAATACAACAAAATAAGTGAACACACTTTTGTAATAAAACATTTATTGAACCGCGCGAGAACTATGCTAACGTGAAAATAAAATTTCGAGATACGTTTTTTTTTTTTTTTTCTACATTATATTAATCATTATTTTGACGTTTTCACAATATACGAATATTTATGCGAATAGAACACGAAGCCGAAATACATCGAGGTGAATTGATTTGAAAATTTATGACTGCGCTCGGGGAAAGTCTATAGGCTTACAGTACCCATACACAAAAGCGGTGGCGTGCTAAGGAATTTCCATCGGACAGGGACGTTGTAAATATAATAATGTTCATAAATGAACCGTGGTATCTTCTTCTGTTGTACGTAAATCGGCAATGAGAATTTAGAAGCTGGATCCGAAAAAGGTATTCAATGAATATCGAACTTTTTGCCTTGTAATTTGGCTGAATTGTTTCGTTTGAAGTTGAAATTTCTATATTATATTATACACTCACGTAGCAGTTGTATTTTTAAAACCAATGGGAAAGGGGACATAACCCATAATCTCCCCCTCCCCCGCTGCACACGGTGTTGCAGCAAACGCGATAGTTTGACAAAGACGACAAGACTATAATTCAGAAATAATTATCTATGATAATTCTCCTATGAACTGTGGTCACGTGTTATAAGTGTAACAGTAGAACTGCGGATTGCGGACTGGATTCCAATGTAATCGTAGTAATTTAATTGCACTTTATCCCCGTTCCACAATTGGCTCCAATATCCACGTGGCAACAATTTCATTATCAGTTAATAATTTCTATTACTGTCATCATTAATTTTCATGACATTATAAATATGAACAAATAATACATAGATTTAGTATCGCTGGTCAGTTGTTATAAATTAAATGTTACACAAATAATTGTCGTTTAAACGAATAAATTATATTACATCAAATATAGAATTGAAAAGGGGGCGGACCTGTTTTCGCTCAAAATCGACCTTTTGGTTTTCGCCCAAATTACTTTTTTTACCCAAACTCAAAAAAGAACGATTTGGTTTTCGCCCGAAAAAACATTATTCATCGTAAACGAAAAAATCATTTTATTTACCACCGTATTTTTTTTTTTTTTTTATCGAAAATGTTGTTCAATCTTTCAGTTGATAAAGATTACCTAATGAAAGTATATACCTAAGTGTAAAAATTGTATAATACTAAAAAAAACCAAATTATTTCTCAAGGTTATCGCACATAGATTTAATAAACTCGTACCGTATGAGCCAACCAGATTTGTATTGTGTAATTTGAAATTGATTTCTTTCTTGTCGCTTCATTACTAAGTTCTCTATCGACATTTTCAAAACATTTTATACTATTAATTTTGACATAAATTTCAGTTTGAACTTCATTAAGAATAATATTCAACCATGGCATGATAGGGTTGCTTGGATTTCTAAGTGTAGCACATTTTTGAAAGAAAATTTCACTAGGGAGGTATTTTAAACAAGTCATTTTTCGATTTTTCAGGAATTTTCTCATCAAATTTGAAAAACCGAAAAAAATGGGAATGTTTTATATATAACATATTTCGTACGTGGGTACAGCCTATGTTATAGATGAGAAGTTGGGAATGTAAGCTACATACGGGAATTCAATGTATATCTGTTAGCAACTATAAACCATTTCCAACGAAAAAAACGATTCTGAGCTGAGTTCAGTTTATAATGTTCTTTTACCAACATGTATTATGTCGTATTATGGTAAAATAATTAAAACAACATGCGTTTCCATGACAACAATGACTGTTTAAAAAATATTAAAATAATAAAAACTTAATAACTACAAAAAATAAATGAAAATGGTTGCTAATCGTAACGTTATTTTTAATCTTTCAATCTTTTTAAACCTGAAGACCAAGGTTTTCCTCATTATCTCAAATTATAAATGAGAATTTAAAAAAATATCCTTCACCCCGAAAAATTTCCTTTTAGTAAAGGTGCTTTACTTGAAAATCGAGTATAATTTAAGGTAGAAAAAAAAGAAATCATTATAAAACCAATACATTTCTCGCTCTACTCAGAATCTAAAATTAGTTTATTAGTCCTAGTATACCTACAAACATATAACTGTTTAGGATTAGGTAATATTTTTTAATAGATGTGTGAAATGCGTAACTATACATAAAATATTGCAATTGCTACACATTAAAAAATAATTTTAACATTAATGGTCTGCAGGTTTTTAATGGTTCTTACGAGAGCACACAATTCTGTGGCCGTTCGGTGTACTCGAACGACAGTTCCAATTAGTGTAATTTAACTCTCCGAATCCTGACAGCCATTCATTTATTTCTTCGTGCGAGAAATGAATATTAGCCCTTATATATGTGCGTAGGTACTGTGATCGTAGCAATTGGAACAGCGGAATTTGATTTACACGATTTATAACGAAACCATTAGAGAGACGATTATCTTATGAGAACCGGACCAGATCGGAGGACAGAGTTCCCTAACAATTTTAACACGCGGCCCGGCTTATAATGCGCCCAGTCGATACGAATAATTGCGATTTGATAAACAATTGTTATTTCGCTAACAGCTAGCGGTCGATAATAAACCGTTGCGTTACCATCTCCGGTCGCGGTACGGGTTTTCAAACCGCATAACTGTTATACTAAAAATAGTTCACCGGATGGATTTGTGACCGGTTACTAAACGGCAATAACGAATTTCCACGGATTCTGTACAGGTCTCGTTAATAAATCACTCGGAGCGTTATAATATACGCGTGGCGAAATAGTTTAATTTAAATTTCGCGTTGAAAATAATATTCTATATAATTTATACGTATATAATGTGTACACGTTTGTTTCACATGTATTACAAAATAGAAATAATTATCGTCGCGAAGAAAAAAAAAACCTATTTATTTCCATATCGAACACGATTGCGCGGGCCGGTGAATAATTATAATGTAAGCGGCGACGGCGGATCCGCTGACAAATCGCCGAGCCGGTCGACGAGTCTGTGTGAAAATCTCGCACGGTGATTTATAAACACCCCGTAAAGTGTTTACGCGTGCATGCGGTTGTGTAGACGTCGGTGCGAGTCGCTTTCATGGAGAGCGCGAAAAATAAAACTGTACGGTTTAATCGCCGAATTCGGGAAGAGAACGGCCACGAAAAAAAAATCTGCAATTTCTTTGGGTCGATGACGGCGCGGTGCGATAAATTTGACCACGCGAACAATTTAAGCGTCGAATGGTGTTTTTTTTTTTTTTTACAGCTGTTTGAATTTCGTTACGTATAGAACATAAAAAAAAAAAAATATTGTGGCGTTTAGTCCATCTATCTAGGTTTTATTGTAATAAGAGTTTAAACAACTTTCGGTTGTGACTTTTTCATTTGACGATGTTTTAGGAAAATATAGAACAGCTAAAGCAACGGTCGAAAACCGGGATGGTCGAACAGTATTTATCACCTGAATTAAATGGTTGAACTGCATCACTGTGGTTAATCATAGGTAATGGACGGACTACGGCACGTACACAGAAATACATTTCGGGGAGTTCACGGGGCGATTCACGAGTAGAAAAATGAGTTTTTCAAGATTCGGGGGAAAGGGGTTCAAAACCCCCAAAATTGCGTCAGGATCAAATTCGTAAAATTTTTGAAATTCGATATCGTACTCGATATTATTGAGTGCGATCATTACTTTTTAGATTCTGAGCGGAGTGAGTTGGTTTTACAGTGATGTTTATTTTTTTTTCTGTGGACAACTTTCCTGCCAGAAATTTTGCTCCGATTTTCAACGATAGCGCTTTTTCTAATCCGAAATCTGACTAGGGAGGTACTTTTACGGTAAAAACCGGGAAAAAGGCAGGAAAAACGAATATTATTGAATGGAATATATATAATGCATATGCAATTAACTAATCATTAAATGACATATATATATATATATATTGACACTGTCAATCGAACTCCGCGCAGAATCGTTTTTTCGTTAGTTAATCGGTTAACCGTTGCTTACCGATATGCATTGGATTACCTACAACAGTGGCTGCACCCGTCCCCATTATCCTAGGACAGCGGTTTTTTTTTTTTTTTTTTTTTTAACGAGAGCGCAATTCGACCTACCATTTATTATTGTAACAATTGCACTCGATTTCGGTTTTCGACTCGAACTCTACAGTTTTCGGTTCCGGATGCGTAACGGCGATTTCGCCGCAACGCCATAATATTGTGTTCGCCGATCGGCCCGGGACTGCGTAAACGATGCCGGGGTGTGGCGTCTTCTTATAACGTAACACGAACGTACGTACGTACGGTCGAGAAAACATAAATCACTATATTATAGGTAGGAAACGTGTTCGCGTACAGCCGACTAACTGGCCCGGGTACGATGCGCGTACGCTGTTGGTTCAGATCCATTTATAGATCAAGCGGCGGCGACGGCTCTAATTAGCACTGCTGATTACAGACCGCCGCGTCCGCCGCCGTTACCGAACGGACTTACAATATTATATTTATTTATTATATATATTTTTTTTTTTTTTTAAATTTATACACGAACATGTCTTTTTATTCTTAAACGTCGCGACAACGAGACCGCAACGGAGTTTTCTCTGTAAATTATTATTATTACCCATATCGTAGTCGTATATAGTCTTGTGCGTGTGCGTGCGTGTGCGTGTGTGCGTGCGCGCGCGTGTGTGTGTGACCGAGTCTAGCGATAATTTATTAAAATTAAAAATGGTATACGCGAAAGAATCTCTGCGGGCGGCTCGGTATAAAATACGAATTTTTTTTCTTTTTCTTCCATTATTATAACATATTATTATTATTATTATTATTATCATATCTCTCGATTATTCGCGCGGATGCGACACGCCGCCGCAGTCCGGTGCCTATATTAATAATAATAATAATAATAATGCGCTTGTACTATACTAATTTATGTGTGTGTATAAAATAAAAATATAAAAAAAAAAACTCGTACGTTATCCGTTTTATAATTTTATATTTTATTTTTATTTTTATTTTTTTTTTTTTTTATTTATTCGTTCCTCGTCATCCGCGCGTCCGTCTCTGTGTATAATAATATAATATACGTACGTACGCAACGTCGTCGGTCCCCGTCTCGCGTGCATACCCATATGTACCCGCCTGTGCAATAATAATTCCCGGACTTACGTGAACGCGCTCGCGTCATGCGTGTAACGTTATTATACACTATATGCGCGCGGAACGAGTCCGTGGTGGATTGTCAATCATGGTCATGACCACGATAATAATTATCGACGTACAATATTAATACGTAAACGCGAGTATTTATTATACGCGCGTCGATAACCGGAGAGTGCCTGCCTGTTATTGTTGCGGGCCGGGATAGACGCGGACGCGATGTTTTTTAACGACCGGAGAAATTCCGAAACGCTCGCGAACGGTCCGCCGCGATGGCCCCGGAGTTTTTCTCCTCGTACGTACCCGTGCTCGTACCGCCGCGTTATGCCCGTTATATAGGCATTTCGCGAATCGTAAATGCCGCGCACAGTAGGCGACGATAAAACGGGCGATGAATGTCAGACTACGATATACGCATATCCGCGTTATAACCTATATAGGTTATAAACGTCCATAAACATTTCAGTGCGGTGATGCAATGCGAAAATCACGAGGCGAACGTCATAAAAAAAAAAAAAATGACCTCGCCGACTAGATCCGAAACGACGCGAGAAAGTTTCCGTAGAACTTTTGATTGGCGCGAGATCTCCAGTTGCGTTCAAAGACGCGAAAATCATATACACGTCAATACGTAATTATATTAAAAAGAAGTACGGCAAGTAGCCGTAGTAAAACGAGAGCATCACTTAAAATCTAAATACATGAAAATATATGTATGATCGAACTGCACTTAAATCAAAACGGGTTTGAAGAAAAAATGTCGGAAACGCTAATCTCCTTTCGTAATCGGGGTTTTTTTAACGTATACAATTAAAAAAGTAGACGAAATGAGAAAAAATATACAGAGATGACATGTCATAAGCATAAGTGAACAAGAGCGGAGAGAAAGACCGAAATAGAGACGGACGGTTGGATGCAATTGAGTGGTGGGAGATCGGGTCAAATGATCGTTTAGAACGATAGTGACCGACCCTCAATAGTTGGGATGGGGGCGAAGAAGAAGAAGAAGAAGCAGCATTAAAAACCGTTAATTTGAACTTAGAAAATTATTAAATTATACGAAACTGAATTTTAACAATTTCATTTTGGTAATATGATTTTTGAACATATAATTTATAGCGGTATAATACATTTTTGAACTTCGCGTTTTCAACAGGAAAACCGCTTTTTAATTTAATATATATATATTTATGAAACGGAACTAATTTTTAACCACGCCGACGGTTAAATTTTAAACACAGAGAAAGGAAATGAGCGTTTTTAAAACTTTAAATTAGATTTATTTTTTCGAACGTTTTCGTTGAAACGCTATTTTTCACGATAGCAATTCGTCCGTTACCTGTTTTGTTTTTTTTCTTAACCCAAGTTCATTTCGACACTTTATATGCGTGGATAAACCGTGAGGTGTAGAGGGTGTCGGCACGGTTCCGATAGATGTGGAGGCGATCAGCGTAGCGCCGATCCCCGGACTTGCGTGGGATAAAGGCGAAAACGAAGACGTAGAGAGAGATGGAATGGATGCGCGTAAAAGTCGTAAATTCGTACAGGACTCGAAGTATCCGATGCGAAATTAATCATATTATTCCGCGGTATTGTAATTTATATTATAATCAGTCCGTGTATCGTGATATTCTACATACACGCAATTTAATATTAATCAACCGCGGTAATCTGCGGTGTGCTCGCGATGTAATTATTGTGTACGCGATGTATTACAATATTGTATTCCGATATTCGTACATAATGTATAATACCATTGAGTTATTTACGCGAAATAGCGTAGGTGTAAACACTGGAAAAAAAAAAAACCGTATGCAACAATAATAATATAACGTGTAGTCGTATTACGTATACCCGCTATTGCTAGTCCCGTAGTCGTTTAATTTGCGCCAGGGTCTGCGGTTGTGCGACTCGGTATCGATACAATATGTTTTTTATTCGCACGATTTCGTGCCGTTTCCCCCATTCGTGTTATTATTATAATAGCGTACGGGTATACGTGTGTATAAATATTATGTAGGCGAAGACATCATCTCGGCCGCACAAAAAAAAAAAAAACGCCGCCGCAGTATCGCGCAATAATAATAATAATAATAATAATAATACGCTCGTATTGTTACGATATTTTGGCGCGATACGTGATGTACTTTCCAGATAACCGTAACGAGATCGTTAGTGACAAAAAAAAAAAAAAAAAATGACCCGTTTTTTCGTCGCGTCGTTAGCCGGCCGGCCGAATTTGTCCCGTGAC
>CABPRJ010000478.1:213455-263226 GCA_902439185.1 Cinara cedri | reverse complement strand
GGTATACGTGTGTATAAATATTATGTAGGCGAAGACATCATCTCGGCCGCAAAAAAAAAAAAAAAAAAAAAACGAATCTCCGACCGACGGCTATATTATCACGGAATCGCCCGATCTCTATATTATAATATTGTGTGCGTGTATCGTTCAAAACGAGTCCATTACAGTATAACATTATATTATATACTTGCATAATAACAATAAAAAAAAAAAATGACCCGTTTTTTCGTCGCGTCGTTAGCCGGCCGGCCGAATTTGTCCCGTGACCACCAACAAAGTTATCTAAAATGTCACGTCCTCACTCCCCCCCCCCTACTCCTCTAATCCCTCGTCTGAAATGTATATTTTCCGTCCGGGAGGGTATCGCACCGTAATCATAATAGGTATACGACGACCGTTAATCGACCGGCCGTCTCCGAAAATCGTATCGCATAATATTTCGTCGTCGTAATAATTAGCCACCCGTCACAACAGTCGCCGTCAAAAACGAATGCCGCGGCGTGTACAGTTTCTGGTCTCGTAAAGATCACGGGAGTAGTTAACGCGGTTGAAATCGGGATTTATCAACACGACAATGAGGCGATGTAAAGATGAGCGGACATTCCGAGGGCGACGCGACACTACGTTGTTGATATTTTTTTTATTTTTTTATTTTTTTTTTAAATAAAAAGACCTGGGAAAGAACGTTACTAGTCACAACTTTTGAATTTCGAGGAAATCATATTGTTTACGGTTTAACGTTCCTACATTACTTCTCCGTGTACGATTATTTAGGACACGGTGCGCTAAACAACGATAATAATCCTCGAAAAATGTACTGTTATTGCGTTCTTAACTCGGGCTCTTTATAAATACGATCGTCGAACAACAACAGCCATTTGTTAATTTTCGTTTTTTTTTTTTTTTAATACAGCTTTTATTGTTTTGTTTGACAATATTTCCGAATAACAGCAACACGAAAACATTTTCCTATTTAATTGGTGTCGTTCTGATCCGTGTTTTCAAACTCGACCTACACGATTTATAAGTCTAATTATTAGATAGAAAAAGAGTCTAATAGAAAAATTCTATTATACTCTAATAGAAACGCATTTCACTATTATATTAGACTGTGGCAGTAAACTTACAGAGTCATAACCTCCGGGCCGATTAAAAAACTTAGTTTTGTGTTTTCGATCAAACCAAACGATAACGTATCGTTTAAAAACACGCTAATTCGAAAAAAAAAAAATTAAATTTTTCCACGAAAGTACTGATGAAAATTCGACGGAATCATCGAAGATAATAATACTAATATCCGCCGAATTGGCATTTTAGAATATTAAGAGCTTATTTTTCATTTTTTTTTTTTTTTTTTTTGCTTCTGAACAATAATAATTGTCATGTCGGAGTTAAGACACAATACCGGGAGGAATATTAGGCCGACGACGTCGTCGTTAATATTTACCGCGGTCGTCGGTCGTTTTCATCGACATTATTAAAATGCGAAAGCCCGCGAGGCTCCCACGCGGAGTCGACGATCCGAGCGCGCCACTTACTATCGGGAAACGTCGATATCGTATTATGTGCCCGGGCACATCACTATTATAAATAGCAACGGCAGATAATAATAATAATAGTAATAATAATAATAATATTATGACCGACGTCGTGTTCATCCCTCGCGATGTTCGACCGGATGTACGTGATACGAAAACAAAACGGTCTCGCGATCGTTTTTCGTATAGGTACCCGTACGGCTATATAATACCGGCTGTCCGGTGCCGGTATTAAGTACACGTGTTAAAAAAAAAAAAAAAAACCTCTTGTTTCTTGTCATTAAAACGATTTTCAATGCTTGTGCACGCCGGTAAAATATATAGTTTCTATTTGTTGCGTACGCCGCATCGCGGGCCGCGGACTCGACCCATGCATATATAATGATAATTTCGTGCCCGGTAATTATTAGTATCAGAACCGTATTACGCTTGATGATTTAAAAAAAAAAAAAACAAAACAAAACAAAACCGATTGCCCTATCTTTCAGTTCAAATGCACGCATATTACGTTTAAGTAAATCATCTGTTATAGATAAAATCAATAATCGTGATAGAATTTTTTTATTTATTAATATTATCTATTTTATCGAGATAATGATTCATAAATTATTATAATATTTAATATAAAATTACTATTTTAAGACGTTTTCAAAGATATAATGGCGCCCCGCTGAAGCGCGTGGCGTTCGGTGCCAATGCCACCCTCGATGGATCACCTCCGCCCCTAATTATGTCCTTGGTAATTATTCGCGTTTTTCGACGGTTCCGAAATAACATTAGTATTCAAAGGGCTTTTATATGCGAATCGGTATAGTTGTCTAGCGTTAGTTTTTAACGTGACGGTAACTGGTTCTTTATAGGTACCGAAAGTTGAACCGGATAAAAACCATTTGTTATTTTTACTGGTTATTGGTTACCGGACAGAACCGGTAAAAAAGTATTAATGAGTTGCATCCAGGTCACAGTAGAACCGTTCACTAATGGTATTATGGAGTATTCCGCGTACCGGTGCAAGAACAAAATGAAACATAATAATAATAATTCGCAAATTCGAATATGTCAGAAAAAAAAAGTCTATAAGCGAGAAAAAATTTACAAATACTAAATTGAGTAAGAAAATGTAAATTAAATTGCATACATCATTATTATTATTCGACGCAGGGGACGGAAAAAAAAAACACTAACTAAGATATTACTTATCACCGCCTTACGGGGTTCGAGTTCAATCCATAGATAATAAAGATATGGGATAGGTCAGTGGCGTGCCGAAGTAGATTTTTTCGAGACAACCGCCTGGTGACTAAAACGGGTGGGCGGGTGGCCGACCAAATTTGTTGAACGTTGATTGAGATTGACTAGTTCAGAGATCGAAAATACCTTTAGTTTTATGTACTATACCATTAACATACCTGATTACGAATATGATTGATAAGTCATTAATGTGAACTCGATGTAGCTAAATAAAATTTTCGTTGTAACTATTTGTAAGACATCCGTACAAATCCATTCTTCAATTGGGTGGATCCTAATTATTTTGCTTCGCCTCGAGTATGAAAAACGTTCAGCGCTCAAACGGGATAGGCTATCCATACTTTATCAGTGTTCCAAGTGGGATGGGCACAGTTATTCCAAGATCTGTACACAAAGTACGAGATCTAATAATCTACGGTGATAACTTTTAAATCGCCTCAATTTCCCAGTCCTCCGGGAACATCGCCTCACATAGAATTGTTATAGAATCGCGCCTATCTATTTCTTTATTATCTACGGGTTTATCGTAACAGTGATCGCATTACATTTTTTTACATTTTTAGCGATATAGTAATTTATTATGAAAGATATCCGTCCATTCTGTGTATGGTTTTATCTACGTTGAGATGTTTTCACGAAACATAGGTTGTACCTGCACCGATGGTAAATAATATTTTTAACGAATGCTATTTTACATTGACCATTTTTTTTTTTTTTTTTTTTAAGTGTTTAAGCATTTTTTAAGGTCTATTTAATAAGGATAACGGCCCGTTTTCTGTACGGCGCGACCTGCACTACCCCCGCAAGCCTATGGAAATGTAATATTATAGTCGACATAACAGCGAAATTTAGTTGTCCAATAAAAATATTATACGGTATTTTTCAGCCGCGATATATTGTCCTTCGTCTACACAGCCCGATGTGTAGACGCAGCTCCAATCAGTTATCTAATCTCTGACCTCTCTTCTCTCGCGTACCGCGAGACAATCTCATATAATACGAGTACAATGCCCAATGCCTTAAAAGTCATCGGTTTCGTGAGCTATTAAATCGAATTCAATACCGACTCCTTCACAACATGCATCATGCAACAACAACAATTATACCGCTCTTGTATTATACGATTTGTATTTTTCAACAGCCTCTCTCTTCGCCGCGTTACTTTTCCAATTCGTAATATTTTACGACGCGTATAAAGCGTTTATTTTATGTCTGTTCGAAAAAAAACGATCTCGGATATATAATATTATTATTATTTCCATTTGTCGAGGTATTCATAAATTTAATAATGTCGAGCGGTTATACGGTTGCTGTCGGTGGTATAATAAATGTACGAGATTCGTCGTCGGAAACGATGTGCGACAACGGTTGCAGTATTTTCGAGTACAAAAGTCTGTATTTACTGTGAAACGCGAAACATCAAGATTACACGATTTCGATCTCACAGGCCTACAATAATATTCTCGACAGGACGCCACCCGTGCAAAAATAACAAACCGCATCTGCCTGCACGTTTCATTTACTGACAGTAATGAACAATCGTCCGGCTTTTGATTTATTGACTAACATTTTGTTGATAATTTCGCTTTGTAAAACGAGTATGTATACCTTCGAACATAGACATGGTCATTGGCGTATTTACGCGGGAGAGCTGAGGGTAGCTGCATAGCCGTCCACGAAATGTCTGAGAAATGCGATTTCAAATAAAAATAATACGAGTTCCGGAACCACGGAACGGTATTTATGAAATCCGCATCCCTTCTTTCCCCGGGGAAAAAATTCTATGTATACCACCCACCCGAATGCAGCACTCAAAACTCTCAAAATTAATCGCACGAAACTCCGGTTTTCAAATATTTTAATCGCGATCTTTATATTATGACGACGTCTATAAAAATAAAAAAAGTCACCATGAAGCTACTTTTTATACAGATATTTATCTTTTAATAGAAACCTAACGTATAATATAATTATTGAATCGATATAGTAGATTTATAATTATGAACAAATAGGTATTATTATTAATTCTGTATCGGCAACTTTGTTATTTTCCACCCGCCTCTGATTTTTTTTTTTTATGTGCTTCTCCCTATTGTGGTTTATAGTCGATATTGGTAAAAACATGAAAATGGCACGAGAATCATCAACTGACAATGCATTTAAATGTCCAAACGTTACAAAATCGGAGCGAAATTTCGATAAAACCTGTTATGCGAATCGGGTGAGTATCTATAGAAAATTTACTACCCTACTAATATTGAAATTGCGAATTTCGGATGGATATATTCTTAGTAACACCTTCCCGTCAAAATCACTGAACGGACTGAGCTAAAACTTTGCATGGACATACTTCTAGACCAGGAATACAGTAGAAGCTACTTCCCCCCACTCCGGATTCGATTCCTTTAAAATGGGGCCGACACGGATCGGTATCGGTTCGAAAGTCGAACTATTACGTTAGCTCCTCGGCGAATACCGGATGAAACGAACCGGCAAATTGCTGAATCGCCAGCGTTTATTTATGTTTTTCGCGCGGGCGACGCCGGGCGGGACAGCTGCGACGGGTTCGATAGCGGTACGCGGGATAGTCCGGCGGGCGTCGCAAAGTCATAAGTGCGCACGATATACATATACAGTCCGGAACACTATACGGGGAACATAAAAACAGTCTGGGCGCCACTGCACCGGTGCTGCAGCAGTGCGCGAGACGTGTTACACTATTATAATATTTTATTGGGTATATTATTGTAATATGACGAGAACGGTGGTGTGCGCGCCGTCGTGCGTTTGCGGAGGAATAACGAGTTTCGTATTGTAATAGCGCGGAGAAGAGGAGTGAAAAAAAAAAAAAAAAAAAAAAAAAAAAAAAAAAAAACGGGCGCTGTTATTCTCTTCTTCGTGTGTGGCTCGTGTGCACCACCGCCGCGGCGGCCGGTCAACACTTATAACCGCCGCCGCCGCCGCCGCCGGGTTCTCTCGAGACGCGGTCGCCGCCGCGCCGGTCGTACCGCACGCCATAAATTACCGGCAGCCGCGCAACGAGATTCGTCCGTGTCGCGCAAGAGTTTTTAGCGCGGGCCCGCATAGGCGCGCGCGCGGACCCCGCGGAATAAATCGTCCGGTCGACAATATTAATAACCGCCGCCGCCGCCGCCGCGGTGTTATTGTGTGGACCGTCCGCCGCAGGTGCAGATTGTCGTCGGGGCGAACGCGCCGCGCGCGGGGAAGTCGCCGTCGTCATGGTGGCCGGACGGCACTCGGCACATTTTCGTCCCCCGGAGCATTTATCGAAATTAATTACGCCGGGCGCGCGCGACGTCGTCTTATACGGTCGTGTCACGCACACCGCACCGCCGTGCATTACGTTATCGGGTGTAACACAATAACGTGTGCGCGCGGTACTTTTACGTGCAATATTGTAATACGCTACGGCGCGAGTCGTTCGGTGACACGAATCATACGCGTCCGTCGCGCCGTAATAATGTTATATTTTATTTATTCTCTCCTCCCCCGCCCTACCACCTTCCCCACCCCCCACACCCCCCGGTCATCCCGCCGAATTCGAACCGATCGTATTTACGTTTACGATCGTACGGCGACGCGCGCGCAGTAAACGTTTTTTTAAACGTTCGCGCGTTTTTGAGAAAAAAAAAATTTGTTTTTTCTCCCCCCCCCCTACATAAAACGGGAGCGGTTATAATCGCGCGGACCTTAAAGCTAAGCCGGTTAGGTCGCGCGTTATTGCCCGTTTAACGCCGTCTGTGTTGCCCGGCGCGTAGTGCGGCGCGATTCGGACCGGGTCTTCGGGAGGAAATTAACAGGGGGGGGGGGGGAATTCGAAAATTTCCTTTTTTACTTTAAAAAAAAAAAATCATTACCGTCGCCTCACGCCTGAACGCGTTGGTCGCCGATCGTAAAAACGTTTATAACCGCGCCGTCGTCTTGCCCCGATTGTGTTCACCATAAGTTATTATTACCGAACACGGCGCGGGGTCACCGATTTTCATAGTAGTAAAACTGTTACAATGTTATGTAAATACCATTAAACGGTTTTCTGTAGTTATATTTCACTTTTATGTAATTTAGTTATGAAACACTCGTGTATATTTAAAATCGAACGTCAGTTTTAGGAACTTCGACGTTTTGTTGGTTTTACAAAAACATTCTATGCGTTTTAGAGGCGACAACGCATTCGCAATTGGAATAATTCGTTTTGTAATCGTAACAAAACAGACTTTAACAAAATTTCTTGAGTGATTACAACAGTATAATATGATAATTTCAACCTGAAGTCAAACCGTTGTTAATTAACCGCGTGTAGTCGCTACTAATAAGACGGTTAACATTGCAGTTTTGTTATGAACCGTCCAAATATTTCACATTGGGTTGCGGAGATTACGAATTCGTTAGCCGAGACTTATTATCCGGAGTAGCGCGATAAGGTTCCGAATGAAAAAAAAAAAAAAAAAAGAAGACCGTCACGAGTATACGACAATACAGTCTCGTCGGATCTGCAGATATTCCATTCCGTCCTCCACTGAATACACAGATACGGTCTTTCCGTAGACAGCCGGTTATAGCCAATAAATTTAATCTGAAATAGCACACTGCAATATACCTGCGACACCGTATTACGCAAGTATCGTTTGATACTCTGTAACGTAGAGAAAATGAGTTTTGTGCCCTGTAGTAGTCGATACGGGTAATGTGCATAATACTTTAATGATAATAATAAAAAAAAAAAAAAACCGAGGGTTTAACGGCCGGTTTCCCCCCGTGATTACGCCATTGGACTATTACAACATGGCCCCGGTGTCTCTTGTCCAACTTCTGTTTAGGCGCCCGCGCCCTAAGGCAACACGTTATACTCGGTGTCTTTCCGGGTTCATATTTTTATTTTTCCTCTAACAATACTATGGTGGCTGATTTGAGGTTTTAAGTCCATTCATCTCAAACTTCATAATACCTACTTCATTAAGTCTTAGACATTTTTTAAAGGTTTCAATTTGTATTTGTATTTTCACCGACCTGTTTGTACTGTTGTTTAAAATCAAATTGGAAATCAGAGTTCAAAGCGACACGTAGAATATTATTGTTTATCAATTGAAAAAAAAAAAAAAATGATAAAAAAATATTATGTTGGCAATGTGTCATCCCTGTTCCCGTGACGTAATTTTCGTTTTACGCAAAAACGAACTTTATCGGGCCAGAAAACCACCTGCTGTTTTTTCGGTTCAGAGCCAGAAATGGTTTGCTTTAATTTTCTCAAAACGGAATTTACGCGAATCCTATACACGGGTGAACAACTTAAACGGTTACGAACGTGCGATTGCGGTTTAATATCGAACGTGATTTCAGAATCATTTAATACCCGTAAAAGCAATCCGATCGCTCGGTTTCTAGATCTGATCACGGGTTCTTCCGACCCGGTGCATTACATTATGGAATACCAACGACAATTATACGTCGGTTTAACTGATATAGGTGCCGAAAACGGCAAAAACATAATACGAAAAAAAATCACACGATAAAACTCTATGCTTATTATATTGCGTTTGATATTTTTGTCAAAATAAATTCGACTACAACACAACTGGCGCCTGTATGTTGTATTACACCCATGTAAGAATAGCGATATGAATGAAAATATGAAAATGTCGGGAAATCGGATTTGAATAATTCATAATTCCGCATAATCGTACTATGGTTTATCCAATGTGAAACTATTACATTTGAGATATGACTGTTCTGCGTGGAGATATATCGTGCGACATTACAGTCGGGTCAGAATAAAGTCACGTCTCAGAAGTGTCGATATTTCCACCGGAAACAATAAATTATTTTGGACAGGCATAAAGGCATTCTTTAATATCAAATAAATGAAAACGAAATTGTGAAAGACGTCGTTCTGCATATTTTTAACACGAAAATCGCAATCGTTTGATTTGCGTCAGTATAATCTCACCGGGTTACGATATAAATATATTATTACGCGGTTATAGTTTATTTTTAATATTTTCGTCGGTGTCTGTATTACAATAACAGTCAACAAAAAAAAAAAAAAAAGGAAAAAAAAAAGCCATGTATACATATTTAAAATTATTAATATTTGGACGTACGTCACGCCGATATTACGGTGGAATTTATAACGTTCTTATAAATTATATTATCGAGTTTACACGAACACTACATTCACGTTGGATAACATCCGTATATCATTATAATATAACAGCATTGAAGATCGCTTGAATTTAGGTTTTTTTTAATTTATAACTTATCCGTTTTGGACGGTGTTTTTTTTTTCTTTAGATTTTTTTTTTTTAATCATTAACACATTTGAACGCAATAAATAAAACGCCGCGATCGGTATACTCGTATATTTTATTCATAAGTTACAATATTATTTTATTCTACCATCGTGATGCCGGGTCGCGCAAACGACCGACAACTGGTTATCGAGTCGATAACGCGTAACAATCGGCCGATAAAACTACTGACAGTTGGAGAAACGAATTTTATCGAATCGACAAATAACCCACTATCGGATCGATAAATTGAATGCCCGGTTTCCGTACGATAAATAATGTAGAACGCATAGTGGCTTCCATGGCAAAACCGCGTAACTCGATTTTTCGAAATTTCACAGGAGGAAGAAGTTGTTTTATAATTGTTTAGATTAGGAGTTTTTGGAATAACAGATGGAGATGGGAGATTGATGATTTTGTATTATAATTTCTAGATGGGATTTTTTGAAATATTCCATTATCACGAGCAAAATAAAAGATTATTTATTCCAAAGACGTTTGAAATGTGTATCGAAATGCAAATGGAAAAAAAAAAAAAAAAAATCAAAATTTCGAATCACGCGATTTCGCCACGGAAACGACGACATTTCCATAACTTTATTGAAATTATAACACGAAATATTATAAGTGTTTCAGTTTTTTCACGTTTTGTTCATGTATCGTGCCGATCGCGTTATAACGTGTACACAGCGCGGAGATAATTTGTCCGCGTATCGAAATACATTAACGCGAGCATCATCGCCGGGACGGCGATGATACCAAATGTACCGTCATCTCAATAAAATGCTATGGTGAAACCACGACCAAGGGAAATTCGTTAATAAAGGTTTATGCGACAGAGCGTAATTTATGATGATTACACGATGTTATGGACACAATAAAATCGTTCATACAACGATTGTTTTTATTATCATACTGTCGCGGATACCGAACCGATTTCATCGATCATTCGCGTGACCCCTAGCATAAAACATATTTTAATATTTCAATACGACGTTTTATTTTGGGTATCCAGTGAGCGGATTCGTGAACAGTTATTATTTTTTTGGCGTACGTTTACTGATGGACACAAAATAGCGTTCGGTCTGGTATTGGCGAACAAGTTAGATAATTTTGTGATTTTCCTAGCAGTTTTTACCATAATCGGACGGAACCGGGCAGAACGTTGGGAAAACGGAAACATAACGGTTGCGTTATTATCAATTTTGTTTTTTTTGTTGCTATCCAGTTAAAAATATCTGTTGGAACCCGGCCTTTTTTCAAAATACTTACATGCGACTTTTCTAGACGTGGTTAAATGTTCAAAACATATTTGAACCGTTAGGCGTTTTACATTTTTGAGTTTGTTTTTTTTTTTTTTTTTTTAGTTTTTATGTAATGGGTACTATGCGGATACAATTCTTCGACATAACTGTAGGAATGCTTGCGAGTTTAAATCGAGGTTCGTTGTAAGTTATATTTAGTGGTGAAAAGAAAGAAGTTGATTTGTATGCGGTATATAGTTTATTACTGCAGTATACTCGTATTAATCTTTCTCTTTTGGTACGATTATCTATTGCTAAATAAAATGGAAAAATTATACCTGTGTGCATAAGATATCGTAAAATTTATTTATTGTATTTATTCATTTAACTAAATGAAAAAGAAAAAAAAAAAACGATTTCCGTTTGTTACTTATAATTATTGATAATTTTATTATTAATGATAAGCTATAAATAATGCCTGTTCATTTTCTCAATTATTATTGTCTTCGGCTATTATAATATTTCAATTTCATTATTATAATAACGCGGTTCACGACCACTGTATAATTATTGTTATTCGTAATTATTTTTGTCTAATAAATAATATATTAAATACATTTTGTTTTTTTTCTTTATCTAAACGCTTCGCCTTATCGCTGCAACCATTATATTATTTTCTCCTGTAATCTTTCCATCGTTTCATAATACTCGGTTTGTGTCTCTCTCGGCCGTCCACTTCTTCTTTTCCCATTTATCTTCCCCACCGCAATATTTTATTATAAACGAGTCGCGTCACATAACGCGCGACCAATAAACTCGATTCTACTCGTTTTTATCGTTTTGATGATTCGTCTTGGTTCCTGTATACACCATGTTTGGCACTGCCCTGTTCGACATTCTTTCCGTCCAACTGATCTTCATCGTTCTACACCGCATCCACGTCTGTCTAATGCTTTTGTTATTTTCGTGTCTAGGTTACTAAGGGTCCAGAATTCACCATCTTAAAATACCGCTCGCCAAAATAATATTTTTATAGTTTAACTACGACTTGTACGACTATTCTTAAAACTGTTATTATTATTATTATTATTAGAAGTAGTAACTTAATTACCTTAACGAGTTACACATTATTTTTTTTCGTAGTAGATGTGAAAATGTTAACTTATCTAAAGCGCAAATAATTTATACTTTGTTTAATTAGTTTACTTAGTTTTATTTCATTTGTTCGTGGTTTTCAGACTGCCGTTTAAAATTCAAGCAAACCGGATAATATATACCATCCTACGGTCGGTAAAAAATTCCAAGAAGCTGGCGTATAGAATAATGTAATGCAGTATTATCATTTTTCGACGTGTAGGCGAACAGTAACTTTTAGACATTTCTAGCTGCAATTTGTCAACCGCAGTTAAAAATGATTTAAACATTGTTTTCACAAAGAGCGTATATATTTATATTAGACTCGTTCAAATTGTCGTTTGGTCATGAAATATTCATAGATTTATTATATAGTAGGTACTTTTTTTTTTTTTTTTAGTCGTTGTCGTTGTATATTGTCTTGTGGTATAAAATATTGAGCTAAACGAGAATAATAACACGATTATCTCAACACGTGAAAAATAAAACAAATCTGCTAAAAATTGTCACGTGCATTTAAATTTATCAGTGATGTAAACAAGTGTAACGATATTTTTATAGTCACTATATATTATACAGCTTTAAATTTAACGCAATTTGTGTGGTCGGGCGTTTGCATTTTTACTGCCGGATCGAATAAAAAATTGTTAATAAAAGTATTTTAGTCTATTAAAAAAATTAAATATACTTGTATTGTCGTTATAATTCATTCGCAGAGTTAGCGAGAGAACGGAAAAAAGTCTTATTACAGGTTTATTATTATAATGCCAAAAATGTATATAAAACATTAAAATAAGGATTTCTTAGTTTTTTTTTGATTTGTTTTAACAATGTGTGAACGCAACAAATTCGCGTTTTGAAATCGGTTATAAATTTTCGTTCGTTTTATTTTTTGTGTTCAATTTTACGTCGCGTTTTTTTTTTCTGTTGTAATATTCGAATTTTGGCATTGGGCGTTGATATATGTGATTATCTCACCTGCAGAACAGAAAAAATAAAACTCATTTCGGCTCATTACGGTTCTCATAAAACACACGCGCGTCTTATTATAACGGCCTACGCTCACACTTCGTCGTCGTGCACAAAAACGCGTAAATAATAATAATGCGAGCCTACAATATTAAATAGGTAAGGTATACACGTCGAAAAAAAAAATTACCGCGAATTGCATACACCGTGGCCCAAGCTATAACACGTCTGAGTCGGAAACCTATAATACGAGAGAGGAAAAAAGTCGATACACGCAGAAACTAACAGGTTTAACGGATTCTATATTTTGTATAAAAAAAAAAAAAAATCAAACGTGTCTATATACTGTCTATAGAACGGTTCTGATATTTTTTGAAAGCCAGTGACTGATAACATAAGAGGATGGATCGACAGGTAGATCGCTCCTTCCCCCCTTGGACCGGGGTTTTTTTTACTTAATTTTTATGTTCTGTAATTTTTTATACAATATACGGCTGCATAATGAGTATACCCACTTAAATGAATTACCTGATACATATATTAGAATGTTGAAATGTTTTAATTTAATTATACTATGTTGGTATCTATTATATTTTGAACTTAAAGTATTAAAGCTATCGAATACGTTTTTATTTAACCAAAGAAAAACTGCATAAATTATTTTTTGTTATGGACAATCAATCATTTGAAAACATAATTACTGAATTCGCAAAAAAAAATTACAACAAACAAAAAAAAAATGATTTTAGAAATTAACTTTATTAAAAAAAAAAAAATTGTGATTTACGAATAAAAATTTGACATAATTTAAGATATAAGATAACGTAATCTACCATTCAAATATATATATATATATTTCGTTTTCAATTTTTATCAATTTTTTTTTAATTCAAATTGGAACTCAAAGTGAGTTGTGCACAAGGCCTCTGTTTCTTTAAATCAGACTACGGTTGCGCGTATTATTGTTAGTTAGTTTGCCGGCAATAGATGAATTTCGCATATTAAAAGCCTGTAATTATACTTACTTGTACCGTTATAATCATTAAATTTCTTAATATTATGTCATACGTACAATATTTCTTTAGTGAATTGGGTAAGATGAGTAAACATTTTTTTTTTTTTTTAAATAAATCTATCCCTCCCCCTCCTAATGAACAACCTATAAATCCGAGGAATTCTGCCGGGGCCTTAAGTTCTGAATACTAGAAGACGTACAGGTAGAAGAAAGTGCGAATTTTGTCGTGGCGAAGGTATATAATAGAGAGAGTGAGAGAGAGAGAGAGAAACGGATGGAGAGGCTTCGTGATTGGTAACAAAACGGTCCTGGACGGACCGACGAGCCGAACAACGAGGAGAAAATGAAGGCGTACAGGTATTTATTACGTATGTATTGTAATCCATTTGCGAGGCTCGGATTCCGAGGCGTACGGTTCGATTTTCGCACGTTTGTTGCGGCGGCCGTGCGATATTGTTATTACCGTCGCTCGGCCGTACGCCCGTAATATTATTATAATTATCGTATTACGGGGGCGGCGGCGGCGGCGGGGGGGCGAGGAAGAAGAAAACTTTTCGGTGTCGGGGGAAAAAAAAAAAAATTCCCGAAAAGCGTACGCGCATAAATATACGGAGAGGTGTAGTGCATAGGTGTGGGCGGTAATAACCGGCGCGGGTACGATGTTATAACAAGGTACGATCGGCACCGGTAATGTTATAATGAGAGAGGCGGCGATAATAACGATACGTTCCGTACGTGCGGCCTTGCAATCAACGGTTCCGTAGAGCGTTACGGCTGTTCGGCCCGAGCCGGCGTAACCATTACGCTTACGGAGGGGGGGGGGGGGGGGGGGGGGGGGGGGGGGGGGGGGGGGGGGGGGGGGGGGGGGGGGGCTACGCGGGTTAGGCCGTGCGGTCTGTCGCGGTCCCCGGCGTCCGCGTCTTCCAGTCCGATAACGCGCGCCCGTCATGACCATAAATATTATTATAATATTATTATCTGGCAGTACATCATACATGCGCATCGCACGCGCGTGAACGGCGAACGTTTTCGGATTCTGAGCGCGCGGCGAGGAATGCGCCCATCGGCTTTACCGTTACGACGCCGAACGGTTTCGTTTTATTATTATTATTATTTTTTTTTTTTTTTTCGCGCCCTCGTACGACTTTTTCCCACCGGAAATCCCTGCTGCGACGCGCGATAAACGACAATACAACTTTTTCGTACCGTTTCGGATCCACAGTCGGGAGTGCTCGTTTCGCGTAGCTTTGTTCTTAATAATCATAGGAAAAACCGGAAGATTTATACGCCGATTATGCGCGGTTTAATTATTTCCGATATTGTTTTTTTTTTTTTTTTTTTTTTTGTCGTAATATTCGGTTGGGATTGACGTTTTCACCGGAAAACTTTTACTAAACTCTTCTAGATGTGGCGGCAAAATTAACATTCTGACGGTTTTGACGTTTTCAATCGTAAAAATCACAGCACTCCGAAACGTGTTTAACCGATAGTCGTAATTCGTTAGCGATGATTTATCGTTGTGGGCAGATATTAATTGTGTAACACTTTGTATCCTACCTTCTCAACTTCCATCAGCAATAGTGGCACACCCATCGGGCAGTACAATAATAAGCTACTTTTTTTTACCATTTATCGTTGCAGTGTGACTCAACTTTCAAGATTTTGAACGTAGCGAAAAATGTACAATGTTTATTTTACTAGATAATGTGGTCTTTTCTTATTATTATTTTTTTTTTTTTATCTGTTCTAATGACTTTACAACAAGAAATTTTCATCCGATTAACGACTTCAGTGGTAGTTTCTAATGGGAATTTTGTTATTTTATTTTTCCTTTTAGTTTTTTTTTAATAATTAGATAAAAAAAATATGCATAGAGTTGGTATTAGCACATTCTGGCTGTTGCACAATTTCCAAAATATTCTGGAATTTTGGAACTATTTATGGCCTTTTAAAATTTTTTAATTTTAATTTGATTTCATATGAATAAAATTATTTTGACTGGCTAAAATGCTTGGAAATGTTACACGAATTAAGTTTTAATTTGAAGCAAAAAAAAATATTTAATATTGAGCTTAATAAAGTGGCTGTTTTTAGCGTTTGAATTTCAGATTTTGATGAGAATTGTAAAAATCACGGTATTATATAAAATATTTAACTTGCTCAGAGTCGTTTTTCGTTTCAGTCAGATAATATTTAAGGGTAAAACATATTCGATGTAAAGGCCGGTAAAAAAATATTGTAGTCTGTGCGGCTATAGAGATAAATTTTGCTTTGTTGAAACATTTTCTAAAATGTATTATTATCATTCTTCCCTTCAGGCCCGGTTCGAGCGTTTAAATACACCTAAGAAAACTTAAATTTTTCTGCTCCTTATACATGAAAATACTCCGTCAAAAACTGTAAATGACGCCGCCCTGAAAATTGCCGCCTTAGGCAACGGCTTATGTCGCCTACCCCTTGAGCCGGCCTGCTTTCCCTGCGCCTTTCGTGCGTAAGAAAATCAAATAAAATATCGGTATTTAATTTCTTTAAGTTCCACGTTTAATTTTAAACATTCGGATTTGGAATGGAAAAAAAAACTACGGCTATCCAGACGCAATGCAATTTGATCGGTTAATTAGCGCGATTAAGTGTGACGACGACACAATATCCGATCAAAATCCTTATCAAGTACGATTGGATCCAAACAAACAAAAATGTCCATACAAATGCGACGCAATGTAATTTTAAAAATCATTATAATTCTATATTTTTAGTACTTATATACCTATTTTTTTCCAAAAATTCTCATTCGAGTATCTCTTATTTAATAATAGTCAAATATTAGGATGCAAATACTCATATTTTAATACCATCAATACGAGTGTTCAAAAATATATTATTTGTTTTTTTAATTGTACAATTGAATTGTTTGGATCCAAATAATCAAATCATTACTGATAACAGTCTGAAAAACGACATGATATGAGTACTAATCATGCGTATTGTAATCAATATTGGTACAAACGTATTGGGTTTTTGTTTTCTCCACTGCTAAATCGCTGTGCGCCGCAACACTATAATAATAATATAACGTGATGATGCAAGTGTCGGCGGCGGCGGTGACCGTTTGTTAAGACAATGGACGATCGGTGAAGGCGTTATAAATACTGCATTTTTTTTATCGCCGACAATAAGAGACGACGACGAAAACGGGCAATCAATCACGTTCGGCGGTGGCGTACTATTCCCTATAATATTGGTACTCTCGTACGTATACTCTTTCGTCCGTAGCTGATGATCGATTGACGTACAGTTTTTAATATGCCGCAAAGATTTCACGCGCAAAGTTTAACCGTCACAGCCGCCGCATAGTCTCTGTATCGTTGTGAGATGTATAAAAAAAAGTTGGACGATATACTATTCGCACTGAGACCACTGTTGTTGGTTAATATCTCGGTAGGTAGGATATATTTTGTGCGGATATTTCGCTTTACGGTAATACCGGATGCAACGATAAACAAATGATTGCAAATGAAAAAATTATTCCGATTGGAGTATACAAGTATTAGTCGAGGTTTTTGCGTTGTTGCCGAAATCAAAAAAAAAAAAAAAAAAAAGACTTACTTGCGTACTTTGGAAAATTCCTATTAACTGTTTCGAATGAAATACCGCCGGCCCAAAATCTCGAATCTTTTGTGAGATACTGTTTGAAAAAATTCGGAGCACTATTGTAATAGTTAATGGCTTCTTTTTTTTCTTTTTCATTTAGCTTAAACGAGTTCACAACGGGTTTTCAGTTACGAGAAGTATTTGAATCGTTTGTTATTAGTGCTCAACCTTATCCCAATGCACATTTAACCAGAAACAGCTTGTTTTCATTTTTTATATTCAAACGAGATTCTATGAATTTTTTATTTTTTTTGAATTGTCTTAAAGTAGAATAATTTACATGAACCGAATCCGTGTATTTGTATCGGACATACTGCCTCGCCGCACGTACGAGTTACACTTGCATGTAAAAGTTGAATATTATTTATGCGAAGGACGATTTAGGTGTATTATAATATATCATATCGCACGATTGTCGGCCGTCACCTATGGTTGCGATTTGAATAAATAAATATGGTAAAAACGCAATAAAATAAATAAATACTATGAAGCGAATTGCATATAATTATGTTATTGACACCCAGCATCGGACGGTGAATCAATCACATATTTTAAATTAACTAATTTATTTAATTTATTTTCTTGTCCAATTACATAATATTTTACCTGTGCAATGCGTTAGGCGATGTGTTTTATTAAAATTTTTCTAATAGATTAAGTCTATACTATTATCTGTTATTTATGAATTTAAAAATATATATTAAATATACAGGTACCTATATTTAATTCAATATGTTAGGTGTACGTATTTGTCTATTAAATAGTTTTTGTTTTATTTTTTATTTATGTTCGTACATGTACTAAGTATCCGTAATATTTTATTGTGGTAAACATAAGCTGAAGGTCAAACTTTTTATCTGTGTGCTCAGCTATAGGTTCTATAGAAGATATAGCAGTTCATTATTCAGGATAATACTAGCATACACAATATTATAGTGTCATATTGTACAAGTGTTTGTTTCAAATAATTTCTCTCCAGTGTAAATCGTAAAATGATTATTTACATTGATTTTAAAGTCAAACGGGTAATTGTATATTGTATCACACGAAACATTTAAAAAATCTGCGTGAACCTTTCATATTATATTATTACTTTGTATAAACGGTAAAATTGGGGGAATGTTTTATTACATACTCTCCGGGGGACAAGGCTAATCTATAGTACGAATTAAATCACGACACTACACTTTTAACGGGTCGGTTGAAAAAATGAACGCTTACGAACGTCGCACTGATTTATTTACTGGTTTATACCGATATGAACCCATATACGTATTTTAAAATATAAAAACAAATATATTTTTTTCCCTCTTCACACTTGCAGTAAGACTAATCTCCAGTATAAATTAACTTTATGAATATTTACATTGGCCAAACAAGAAAATGATATTGATACTGATAAGTGATAACGTTTACTGATACCGAACACCGAACAGTGTGTGTTCTTATATTCAGTACTAAATTACATTTGTGTCGGATTTCTTACATAATTTATTGTCACAGTTGCTAAAATTTTCTTGAGTAGAAAATCAGATTTTTGTCCAAACTATTTATCATACACATAAGTACTTATTGTGACTTATTACATTAAATATATTTGTACTGTTTCTCCTCGGAATGATGTATCAAATGTGCTTTATCCAACTTGGTATCATAATTATTGTTGTATCTTGTATGTGAACATTTTGTACACCTCGTGTTAAGTTTTAAAAATAAAAACAAATGCGATACCTAATAATAATAATAACAGTCGTCATAGAAAATAACTGTGGCGTATATTATGCAAATTGTCGTGAACACAAATGAAAAACTTGAGCAACGCACGAGATTGTCACGTGGTGATTATTCTCGTCGAGATTATTATAATACGACTTGCAGTGTAGGTATACCTATAATACCCCGATCGCCGTGGAATAAATGTACGTAATATGTTATGAAAACGACAGAGAGCAATAAATCTCACATAATATATTATTAATATTATAAGCGTTACGACTAAGGGTATTGAATATTGTTATATTATTATAATGTAAGTAAGAAAAGTAAAATACATAGGTATTCTCTATAAAATTATAATACGCACAAGACTGTAATCGAAACAGTTAATAAAAATCTCACATACTTCACACCATGGGTAGGCCACCGTTGTCTAGTGTCATTTGGAATAAATAGATTACAGAGAAATAATTTAATTTATAGCAACTGAAAGCAACGATAAATCGTTTTAATCAAAACACTATTCTGGATGAAGCCATGGTAAACTGGTAATGGTTATTACGTCTACAGTACCTATTAGATAGTCGTGTTTTTTCCCTTGTAGCCAAAGTGTCCCAGAAATTAACAAAAATAAAACCGGAGTATCGTCAGTTTTTTTTTTTTTTTTCTAAGTTTTTAGAAGAAATATCGGAAACGCCGAAAAATGTTTCGTAAACGTCATTAGGTATCGATGGCCGAATCGGACCGTACGCGCGCGAACAGGAAATCCCGCGAGATTTGGACTGCGCAGTGTCCGGGGTTTCCTTCTCGCGTGTACCTAATATCTTTACGCGTGCGGGACTTAAAAATGCAGTGTATGTTTTAGCAGCAATCAAGACGGCCCCGTAACACAATAACAAATTATTATTGTCTATATTGTCTATATATCGTGCGGCGATAATAATAATATATTAACGACGAACACGCTAATCCATCATTTCGAGGTGATTGACAAAAGTAAAAAAAAAAAAAAAAAACGTACGCGCGACTTTTCGACCGCATTAACCATCATCATAAATCAATCGGAGCGGCGGCGTTTCAGCGTTTCATTAACGAAATTACAACGTCAACGCGCGTTTATACGTATGATTGCTGTTGTTGTGTGATGTGTGTACACACACCTGAGCGATTCGCCGAGGTTCACACGCGCGACGATTAGAATCGATTAGAACGTCTTCCGGGTCGGAAAAATTCGGGGCGGGCGGCGCGATAGAAGAAGAAGAATAGAACGGGGAAAAAAAAAAAAATAATAATAATAATAATAGTGACGAGAACTTGACGAGCGGGACTCTCGCGTGAAATATTAATCGCGCATAACGCGCCGCGTTATGATATTATTGTAATACGAGTCGGCGCTGGATCTCACACTGTATATACATATATTGTTACGGACACGAGTTTGAAAACGGACAGCTCGTTAGGTGTAGCTCATAATAACCCGCGGCCCGTATGGTATATCAGTACCTATATTGTATACAGGGCGATTCGATTTTATCGCGATTCGGTGATTTTAATACAAGCCATTAGCGGTTTCAGATGGAGAGATGGGGTTATAGATGGGTCGGCCATCCCCCTTTGGCCCGTGTATACGCAGTCACTCCAATGTACTTTCGTTCGTTCCACGGCGGATAACATATAATATTATCGCTGCTTTGGCGTGCGCCTTATCATGACGGCGCCAGAGTCAAAATACTTCTGCTCATTTCTCCCGGGGTGATAAGAAAGAAAAAAGAGCGATAGACGAACGATTAGCGACTTTTCATTTTGTTAATAAGCGTGTTTTACTATTGAAATAATTATAAAAGATAGTTTTTGCTTCGGTTTATTTTTTTTTTTTGCATAACTTTTAAGGGATAAAGCGTTACCACTTATATCTACGCTTTATAGGTTGTGATGATTGTATCAAAACAACACATAAAACGAATGTCCCCAAAAATGGGGGACGGACGTTGAAATGAATATGCATTATATGCAAAACACTTTCAACTCCCCCACCCCTTGGAGCTTGTCAAGAACTATCTCTGATATAAGCGAACCCGCGATTACTGGTTATTTCAATTTTAAAAGTTAGCGTGCATTGACGTGTTATCAAACTTAAAGATCAGCGTATAATTAACTGTGCGTTAACTATACGTCGGTTTTCTCGGTATTTTAACTTTTAGCTTTTATAGGCGAGATACGAGTGTGCGAAATATCATAGTTTAAAAATGCTTATAGATCTCTTACAAGTTAAAAAAAAAATAACAAATGGCGGTTCGTTCTAATATTAAAACTAATGGCGCGGAGTAAAGTTCTGCGCCCGCTGAACGCAAAGTTGGAATTATTACGTTATACGTTATTGTAAGCCGGAGACGTCAGAACACGAAAGTATAACGGTTGCTTGAAATCAGACACGGATCCAGAGAAAAGATCTGAGAGGGGGGGAGGGTAGTCCAACAATTGTTTTACAACACAAATACTACGTCTATAATTGTAATTATAGTGTCATAATAGTTTATTCAACCACAATCTATTTGTGATTGTCCGGGACCAACACTTTGGTGGTGACGTGGCGCACTGTTGTGGTGTCAACAATTAACGCGTATTATTACGAAATTACAAAATTGAAATCGCAGTCCACGGATATGTATTATACATTATATCATCATACGTATTTGCGATTGAAATACAGTAATATCAGGATCCGTATAGAATTATAAAAACAAATCGCAGACATAATATGCTTGAAGGGGGGATTCGGGCCCCAAAGCCAGCCCCTGGATCCGTCCCCGTTTGAAACTATCATCACATACCGTCCGGAAAAAATCGCCTTGTATAATATCGTGTTGTACATATATCTACGTATTTTTTTTCTATAATGCATAGGCGCATTACTGCACGTGCGCATTATACGTGTGAACATTCGCACATTGCGCATTGTTCGCGAACGCGCTCGTATCATGCGTAGGTATTTTATGCTGTGTACGTATACAATATCGATCCGTTTTCGACGCGTTATAGGTATTACCCTGGCTCTCTCTGTACAATACATGAAATAGAGAGCGGTAAAGTTCGGGTCACCCGGTACGGAGTCGCTAATTCCTGACCTCGGCCGGCCGTCGCGACACATAAATCTGCGGAGGAGGTCTCTCGCGCGAGCCGCGTCGTCCCCGCGGTCTATGGCGGCGCAGAGTATGTGCGTATTTATACCGGGTACCTAGGTAAATAATGCGGTCGTGTGTGTCGTGTTCGTTTGTCTGTGTGTGTGTGTGTGTGTCTGTGTGTATGTCTCGGGTTGTGCGAAACGGCGCACACGGGGTGTGAAGTAAAAATAATAATAATAAAATTGAATGTATGGAAAAAAAAAAAAAAAATGTATAAATCCCACAAACGCGTACACGCATTGTTGCGCGCGAATATTTCGAAATCCTCGGCGATCCACTTACCGCACTATTTGTACCATTGTTGTACCACGGTATAGTGTATATTATATACGTCGCTGCGCCGTGTACATACTGTGCAGAGGCGCACGCGCATACCTCCTGCGACATGCACGTGAGTACCGGAGACTGTACTATCGCGGGCGTGTTATTTATTTTTATATTTAATTTTTTTTTTTTTTTTTATTTTCTTATCTACGACCGGAGATCGGAAGAAAATGTATAATACAGACGGCGGTGGTGTACCCGCACACGTACCTATATCATCTGCATGGGTGCGCGCAGGTGTGCGTACCGCGAAATCTACGCGTGACGCGATCGTTATCGCGTGAGCGATCAAGAAAATGCGGCTGGAAAAACGCTACGAGAGATATCTACACGACAATAGGAAAGAAAAAAAAAAAAAAAACACCCGCGAACAGCGTGAACCCAGTCATTGCGTAGAGTCGAATTCCCCCCTCTCCCACCATTTTGTATCAAGTGGAAAACATATATTCTTTGCGAATCAATACAAAAATAAAAACCGAACGACTGTACAGTAACGTTGCTACACGGTATTCGACATTTATTAACGACGGATCTGTTGGAAATTTGTTGGATACCGAAATATTTAGAAGTGGAACATAATAAAAAAGCTGTTCTAGGATAATGAGGACCGGTGCAACCACTGTTGTAGGTCGAAAGCAAGGACGATAATATATAAACGGGAATTTATTGTATATCTGTAAGCAACGATTAATCAATTCTAACGAAAAAACGATTCTGAGCAGAGTTCAGTTGACAGTGTTGTTTTGTCAACAATATATATATATATATATATATATATCATATTATGGTAAAATAACAAATGCATTAAACATTTTCTTTAATAATATTTGTTTAATATTGTAACTATTTTTCCGTTCTCTCAGTTTTCCCATATTTTTCTCGGTTTTCATATTTGCTGCGAAAACTCTTGAAAAAATCGAAAAATGACCTTCCTAAAGTAGCTACTTTCCCAGTCAGATTTCTTTTCAGAAAAAGTGCTATCATTGTAAAGCGAAGCAAGATTTCTGGTGGAAAAATTGTTCACAAATAAAAAAAAATTAAAATTAAAATAAACATCATTGTAAAGCCATCGTGAGCCTCATCGCTTCACTCAGAAAATCATTTGATTGCAACATTCGAATATTTCGTAACGAGATCCAACGATCAAATATTATCAAGCTAGAATGCGTTTTCGAATGTATATTATTGTTTAAATTAAACACAGCTGAATTTCGGGAGACACCATAAAACTATTTATTTACTTTAATTCTCTGTAATATACTATTATAAAAATACTATACTTTCAAAATGTGTATGTAAAAATAGTAGGTAGAAATTTGAAACCCCAAAGGCACATCCTTGATACTAACACGGTGCGTTTAAAAAATTTCACTCCCCGTGGCGTCATCTAGGAATCGGATTTCAAAGCTGAAAAACACCCTCTTCCCGCAACAACACGGTGAAATTAAATCCGACATTTATCATTTAATTCAGCCATTAAACAACTCCGAGCTTATAAGCTTATTTTAAGCTCGTTTAGTCCAGAAACGTATTTGATGAACGTGTATGAAATTATTAGAAAAATTCTAGAAAATAGAAGAAAAAAAAAATGTTTGCCAAAATTTTAATTTTTCCAATCATTTCTCTTTCCCCCATTTTCCTATATTCCCTTATTTTCTCCTTTCTCTTATATTTTACGGTTTTACCTGTTTTGCCGCAAAATCGCAATTACTCGTTAGCGCTCGACGGTTGTACTGACAGGAGATTTTACCCACCAGCACGATGCGCCAATTTCGGATGTAGCGAAGACGAAACAACACGAACGGAAATTTCAAATGTGAAATCTCCAAAAACACTCGCCAATCGTTTAATAGCGATTTCGTGGCGAAACAGGTGCGATTGGCAAAAGATAAAAGATAGACACGAATCGACGGTCAATCGTCACGACTTTATAATACATTATCGTCGTCGAAATTTCGGTGCAGGGGTCCGCCTTCTCGGTCTTTCGCAGGCATCGAGATCGACTAATCGTCCGAAGACGGTGTACCCCGTCCATTGTTCGACTTACGGAATCGAACCAGTTCAGTTTTTTTTATCTTTTTTTTTTTTCTCGACGCGCCAATATGTAGGATATCTATTGTTGTTGCCAATATTTTACGCCGGTACCGATCGGAATGCGCCCGACCACCAGATATAACAATAATATACTATATCTCGTGCGCGTATACAACATTATACAATAATACCACGTCGAAAACAATCGGATATTTTGTCGAACGCGAAAACAATGCTGCTTCAAACGCGTTTTTCATTAAATAATACCGCACCGCGCACCGTGCCACCGAGGCCTATAAGAGCCTCGAAAAAAAAAAATAATAAAAAATTCTAGCGTTATCTCAAATAAATAAAAAAAAAAAAATGCTAGCGTTATTGAAGACACGCATTGAAAAACCGCCGGCCACCGCGTCCGCCGCGATCGCGTCTCGTACACACCAGGGGCAGGGCGCGATGTGTGAATCGCTCTCTCTTTGGAATTTTTCGACTGTGATTTTTCAATCACGGCTGTAGGCTTAACAGGCAATAAAATAATATAGTATTTACAACCGTGTTATTTATTATTTCTTAGGTATTTTTACCGGCCTCGCCAAATAGTAGTGATAATGTAATAATACTCGGTCATTTTTTTTTTTTGTCTATAACGCGTATAGGGATACCGATGTGGAGTTCAGTAGTCATCATAGATTGGTTTGTAGTAGAAAAAAAGCAGTTAAATATTTTCGTGTATAATCGTTCGATGTTAATATACAACGTATACATATTATATATATATTATGTTACGGCCGTTACGGGTGAACGCCGAAATCGTGCGGATTCCATAAATGCTCGGGCAAAACGCGAAATGTCCGCGGCAGTTTCGGGCAAAACGTCATATATCGGCTTTTTTCCGGACAAATCTATACAGTGTCCATAAATTTCAATTTCTCGCATTTCTGAGATCCGCCCGATTTCGACTTTTGATCGTAACATATAAACATATATATATATACATACAAATTTAACATGCTTTTTTCTGTACGACCGGTTCATACCTATAAACTATATCGTTTTCAACTGCCGAGGAGAGGAATTGTACGAAAAAAAAAAAAATAATAAAACGATGACTGTTGTTTTCTTTTTCTTTTTTTTCTGACGGGGCCAAGAGACTCCTCGCGATATTTTGTGGCGCACAGCGATTTTTAAACCGTCCCTCCCTCCCCCCCCCATCCCCTTTGATTGAACTCCAGATACGCCACCGCGGCGCGGCCCGGTACGTATCCGCGGTTCGTGTGTACGCGCAGGTCTCGCGGGCATTACAGGTGTCGAGCGTACCTCATGGTTAGGTATCGAGTATTACGGTACGCTCGATACTCGTAATATACACTTGCGCGCTCACGAGCGCGCACGACCTCTCGCGGCACCTTTCGCGCCGCGTTGTTATTATCATTATTATTATTATTATTGTTATTATCGTCGTCGCCGTAACGTCGTCGTCGTCGTCGTTATTATTATTATTGTGCGCGAGCCGCTCGCGACCGGATCATAACAAATCGATGCCGCCGCCGCCGCAACCATCGGATAACAATTATTGTGTTTCTCGTTGTTTTTTTTTTTTCTCTTATTTTTTCTACCATCCTCCGCCTATCCAAACGACACGTACCACGGGTACCGGTTCCCACATTCGACTGTGGTCGTTGCACTGGACGCGCGCGCTCTTATAATATACGCCGCGCGCAATAACGGAAACGTATTAACGTTATCGCAGCCGTTGCGCAGCACTCGCACGTCCACGGTTACGTCCCGAACGCCGCGGCGCGCGCGCATCGTCCGTGATGTACCGTTGTGTCGAGGGACAGGGGCGTCATTTTCAGTTCCGCGATAGGGACGCGAGCGTTCGAATCGCGGGCCAACCGTGTACCGCCCCGGTTCGTTTCTTCCGTCGGAACACCGGACCCGCCGTGTCGTCGCGGCGCATTTACACCGCGCGACGTCAGCGCTCTGTCGGCTCGCCAACGCGCATGCCTGTTTAGCCGCCGTCACAGCCGACGTCCCTGTAGAGGCGGCCGCCGACAGCGGTCCGATTGCCTTTTGCGTGTCACGTTTTTTATCCACGTAACGCTACGTTATGAAAGGTTTTACGCGGGCCGAAAAAAAAAAAAAAACCCCCAAACATTTAGTAATATCGGACAACCAGGGTGTAGTGGTGAATCCCTTAAACAACGCCCCCGAACTCGGGAACGCGATAATTCGATTGCGTCACCGCGGTGTAGGTATAAATATCGCACGGACAAAAACACGATTGCAGCCACGTCCGATCGTGGAGAACTGCAAATAGTGTCGCAATGACCTACAAACTGTCTTTGTAGTCGCCAAAAGCTCGCCCCCTTCGTGTTATTCGATTTTTCGACTTTTAATATTACTAATTTGATTGCGCATACGAACGTTTTACTCGCGACAGAAATCTATGCTCGCAATGCTTTTTATTCGCCCCACACGATAACAATAATAATCTTTGGTACCGGGGACGGAAACGATTCAACGCCATTTAAGACCGAACTTTTGTTACACGGGACAAAATCATAATGAAATTCACTTGGGCACTTCTTCCCCGAGACCAAAAGTATACTATTTGTGAAGCCTATGAATTATGCCGCGAGTACATTTCTTCAATTTCAAAGATATATTATTATATTATGTTTTACACGAGAATCGCGCGAACTATACTCGTAACCAGAACATGTTGGCGATTCTGTAAATGTGATCTAAAGTCGACTAGATTATAGTCAATTTATTTGAAGTCCATAGCGATTCTAAAAGATAATTAATAAGTAGACTTTATTTTTTGCGTCTAAAACTCGTAATCGCCGGCTAATATATGTATTCTTTAGTCACCAGAAAATAACGTGATATAATTATAAAAAAGAACGGTGTCGCATATTACTGAATAAATAATTATAATTCATCATCACTTTTGTACATAATTTTTTCCATAATATTAAATAATCTGTAACAACCGGAAGCAAGAAAACGAATAACTGTAAGAACCTAATAGATAAATCCATTTTTAATTATTTTATGATTACTGTTGAGATGATTATACTATAACTGAATATTAGTTACATTTGTTACTTACATAACAGCATTAAAAGCAAATTATACTTACTTGAACTTCTAATATAAGTCCATTACGTCGGTTGTTTTTTAAAAAGGACACATCGTGAGTTATTACCATAAAAATGGTATATTTCGGTATTCTATATAATTTTTTGAAATTGAACTCAGAAAGTTCAATTTATTGTATCTTTCAAGTATCGCCTATACAATTTATTTGAACGATTTCGTTCTTCAATATCATTTACTAATAATACATTTAAAAACAATGCCAGAATTACCGCATTTAACTATTATTACCATAGAATATAATAATGATAATAATAATAATAATAATAAGTAATTAAAACATAGCTGTTATCATATTCGGAGTTTAGGCGCCTAAATTTTATACCATGACCATATCATTATTTTAGTCATGTAATGGACTTTATACAAGTTTGACTAAAACCTTATTTTCGTTTTAAAAAATTTAAAAAAAAAAACCATATATATATATGAGATAGACTATATAAAATACAAATAGTATCTGTAAATCACAAATAGTTTTTTATCAGATTTCCTCGAGTTAAAGAAGAACGCATTCGATTGTTTATGCGTTTAAGTGCGTTTAAATGATAGATACATAATATAATTAAATACGAAATTGTTAACATTTTTTTTACATAATAATCACTTGTTAAACACACAATAGTATATTTATCAAAAATAGAAAAGTGGTAGGTATTATTTTTAATAGTGATATTATTATTAGGATTATAGGAATTGGTACCAGAAGTGGGTAGGTAATATAATAGGCAATGGAATAAAGGGGTTATATTCTCTCATCATTTTAAACAACAACAAAAAAAATGTATCAACTAAGCGTATTATTTATTTAGTGATTTCATCTCGAAAATCAAAATTTCAACAAAGTTACAATGACAATGCTAGGTTTGTCGAATACAATTTATCTTATTTGTATCCGGTTTTTTAATTTCTCATTTTCGGGTTAGATATAATAGAAGACGATTCTACGACTTATTCATAAATCACGATTATTGTTTACGACATCCTCTCCCATTGAAAATTCCCGAGTTCGTCACTGTTTAATGTTTATGTGTACACAACTTATCAGTTGGTTTTGTTTCGATAAGTTATTTTCTGGTCCTAGTTTTGTGTTTTATCGCCGCGTACCTTTATCACGAGTTTTGGCAAGAAACTAAGGAATAATATGTCTTTAGCCCAAAGCCCCGTCCCCTTCCTCGACTAAATACCATAAGTACAGCCTCGATGGTCGCCAACGGGTCTGCACGTGACGTTTATGGTCGCGGCGGATTTCTCACGTCGGATTTCCATCAAAACCTTCGCATTTTATTTTAATAATAGGTTTCCTGCCAGGCGGTCGAATAATTACTATACATCGCCAATAGGTTTACCAGCCTTGTTGGAACCGATAAACGCGTTTACGACGCGCTGGTGCACTACGGCGGTTTTGGTCGATTTTATTCGTACTTTTCGATTTTCGGACAGAGATCCCGTAACGGAGACGACCGGTGCAACACGCCCCGTTTATATTGAAGAGTTAAAGTAAAAAAAAAAAAATAATAATAATAAAAAAAAAAAATATACTAAATATATAGGTTTGCGTCGTGGACAACGCCTTTTACCGCCCCCTAAACCGTCTACCGTAGGCGGCGTCCGTCCGCCCGTATATAATAATATTATAATAGTCGACGGATCCCACTGAAATTGATTGTTCGGCCGCGGCGGAGTCGGACGAAAAGGGGTGATGGCAGTCGGAGGTGGGTAGGAGAAATTAAGAAAACCGAATTCCTCTCCACGGTTTATTAAATTTTAATTATTTATTAATAATTATTATGAAATAAAAAAACAGAAAAAAAAACGGTATAGACTCGTTTTTTATTCTATCAACCCGTTAAACCGCGCGGTGTATATTATATTTCTGGATTCGACGGTCCGCCTCTGCTGAATAATCGTACCTTGTACGTTAAAAGCGTTTCGGGTTTGTTAACAGTTTTTTTTTTATATTCATATATTCTTATCAAAACGAGGAATTGATTTTACCGCGATATGTTTTTTTTTTTCTTTCGGTGAACAACTTGTCTATCAGAAATCTTGTTCGCATCGAAAACTTTATAGGAACATTCTGTTCAATCTAGCTGATGCGTCGAAGCCGTCATGTTTTTAATGTTTCTTTTAGTTTTCTGAATACAAACGTGAAAGACTGGCAATTTTTTTTGATTTCCGGATTACACGTAAACAACATAGAAAAAAATACGACAAATTATTATAATGATACTATCTGCTCCAAATCGTTTTTCGTTAGCAACGGTTTATCTGCCACGAAATAAATTACACTTTATATTATAATATCCGTGTCCTCCGTTCCGACTTTCCTCCTAAATCAGCGGCACGCCCGTCAACAGTGTCGACTATTTTGTTGTTTTTTCGGCAATGCGTTCACCACGAAACCGAGCTGTAATTCGTTCAAACGTTCGTCAATACATTAAACTGCACTTACACATTCAAACCGATTTCAAACGTGTTCGTGATCGTTATCGTTGTTGAAAATCGTTACACGAAAGTTCGAAAAAACCCGTGCCAACGATGTGCCACAATCGTTCTCGACTATATTTATTATTATTATTATTATTACTATTTTTTTTTTTCTTATGATAACTTATTAGCGTGTCCATTATGAAAAAGTAGACATATTATTATATACGTTACAAAACTGACCTTCGCACAGGTAGGTTTACACGAAATTTTTCTTTCGGAAGAATTCATATTTTTTTACGTGTAGATCTCGCCGATTAGGAATATCCGCCGCGACGCATGTAAATTAATAATTCGAGTGATGCGAATTCGAGTAAGTACATAAATATACCTATATAGGTACACGCAGACAGCTTAGCTATAATAAAAACTAAAAAAAATTATATCGTCGACGCTATAATACGCAATATTGTATTATAATATTATCTCTTATCGTATATTATATATACATGTGTATATATAAAAAACTCGTATTGTAAATTCGAACGAAATTTAAATTATTTACATTATGTATTTTCTTGGTGTGTGCGAATAACGAAATTATCGTTAAGACAAAATACAAAAAAAAAAAATGTATACATATATATATATAAATGATGATTCCGTATCGATATCGGATATAATATAGATGACGGTGATACGCCGATGCGCAATATACCGGTTTCGATAATCGTATCGAAAACACTAAATTTTATTGCCGAGACGGCGGCGGATTAAATTATATTTGGATATCCAGTTAATAGGACTTGGCGTTAAATTTTAAAAACGAAAAAAAAAAAAATAAATAAACACCGCTGTTTTCTAAAGCAATCGCGCGTTTTAACGCGGGCCCGACGACATAAAGTAAAAATACTTAAATGTTTTAGCTATTAGTAAAGCAATCTCGAGTAGGTATGGTATATGATAGGTACTCAGCATCATGCTAACACGTAGTTTGATCGAACCGAATGTTCAGGTGTACGTCGCGATTGTACACATCTCTGTAATAAAAATTAACTCCGTGGCGCCGTAACGTGTTTTTTTTTTTATATCGCGAAAGTGATTTCCATCGTTAAACTAAAGTCGTGTATATTTCCTTGGGAGGTCGGTTGTTTATTTTATAGTATAATAAAGTCGTTTTTAGGCATTGTTCATATATATGGATATTATACGTGCTATAGCTAATATCCGGTGTGTCTTTTTATTCGGCAGATTTCCACTATGCGGTTGACGGTGTCGGCGCTTTTATCAAGCATCAGAGTCGAATCAACGTCTTCCATTAGTGTTTTGAAAAAAATAGAAAGACTCAGGGACTTCTAGTTCTGAAAAACATGCATACATATATGTTTTAAAAAACAACCGAATATTGATAAATATACGTTTTAAAAAATGTGTTTTTTTTATTGAAATTGTACACTATAAAAACTCAACTAATATTATTATTTTAAATTCTGAGTGGAGCGAGAAATATATTGGTTTTACAATGATGTTTATTTCTTTTTCTGTGGAAAACTTTTCTACCAGCAATTTGTTACCGATTTAAAATGGTAGCATTTTTTCTGAAAGGAAATCGGTTTTAGATTCTTTACACAATGAACAGTATTTATGTTTAACTAATGCTGTTTTTTTAATCTTTCAAACCTAATATGCAAAAGCTAGAATCCTACCTTACCACACTAATAGAGTTTTCCATCCGGCTACTACACTCGTATGCGCTACATGTGGTCAGTATACCATACCCGGACACTCTACAATAATGTACCTGTTACGATTTCATAAAGTGGACAACATATATTGTCGTATTATGTGATTTCGATCTCACTGTAACGTTAATTTGATAACAGATAACAAATTTACGTACCGTTCCACGGTTTTAGTAGACAAAACCGAGACACTGGGTTATCAACGGTGGTTTGAGGAAAAAGGGCACGTATTTTATTCGTTATTTCAACAGCGCGACGAGCATACAAATTTACGTGTTTGCGTTCTGTAAAGCAGTGCGTTTCGGGATTAGGTTGAAAAATCATAATTGTAATTAATTCAAATAAACAATAACGAAATTATAATAAATAATTGTATTGTTGGTTATTTACAAACATAAAATGCACAAAAAAACAATAGGTGAATAAAAAACAAAAAGTACATTTTCGACATTTTCGACATTTTCGACGAGGTTAAATATTAAAACATAACCTCAGTAAAGTTTGATTTAAAGCGTTATATGAAAAAGGCGGTATAAAAAATCCCACTAAAACCGCCACTCTGAGTGACCGGAAAATTAATACGGATGAGATAATCAGTATTCCGGCCATTCTGTCTTCTAAGGGCCTTAGGTATAGGTTAGGTAATACTACTCGACGCGGTTTTGCATAACAGATCGGGATTTGTTTTCGATTAATTTCCTCCGGCATTCGCTCCGTCTGGATCCGAAGACGGAGCAATAGTAGAATAATTAAATATAGTAGCATTTAGTGATCGAGAATTACAAAATTCAAAACATAAAAGTATAGAAATTGCGCTACCGGTTCGTTATTATTTATCCTTATCGTTTTCGTACAACTGCAGTCCGTCTACTCCGACGTATTACGGAATTCGCGTTAACTACTGCAGCGCTGCAGGTAACAAACGGGCGAAACGTGTATACATGTTGTTTTTGTTTTTTTTTTTTATTAAATCGACAATAATTATAATGTGTGTGTAACATTCTCGATTTTCTGTCTCCTTTAAGCGGTACGCTTATTGTAATGAGGATAGACAGTTACAGATTTTTAAAACTTGTAGATTATACTTGATAAAACTAAATTAGTGCAGCCAAATAACACGAATCTAAGTATATAATATAAAATAAATATATATTATCATTTACAAACATTTATAAGGCAAAGTAACGGACTTATTGCACTTGAAATTCACAAAAAAATTTCTTAAAAACTTCAAAGAATATTATAAGAACAAAAGATAGAAAGGTGTAAAGGTCCCCTGTCGAATCACATTAACTTATTAAATACGATTTTCTAACACGACACAAATGTTTAACAAAAAGTAATTTTGTTTAAATAAAATCATACGTATTATAAAAAAAAAAAAAAGTATAATAACTTTGAGTTAGTAATTTGTGTAGCGTTATAAACTTGTATTTATTGAGCGAGTACCGCTACAGGAGGGACATTTAAACACTTCTGTCAGCCAAGCTTAGTGATATACAAGAACCCCGTGAGCCGCGATACGGTTTTCAAGCGCGGGAGTCGAGTCTTGGCCGTAGTCTTTTGAAACCGCTGCGAATCGGCGACGGGACGGTGGGTGGAGGGAGGGGTCGTCGGGAATCGTTGTCCGGTCTCGCCGTCGCGGCGAAAGGCGTGCGAGGGGGAGGTGGAGTGGGGGGGGGGGGGGGGGGGGGGGGGATCACGTTAGGTCGAAGGCGGCCGGGATTTGATGCGTCCGAGAGCGGATCGAGGCGGCGGCGGCGACGACAATAATAACAAGCCGGAATACAATAATACGCGGTGCGAGCGGAGACCCGGCGTAATAACAACGTTTACGAGCCGATAAATTTCGTAATTGGCGATGGGAGACCGCGTCGGGACCGTATTATCGTGCACGATTACGCTGCCGCGGTATCGCGGGTACCGCGCGCGTATACGGCACGCTGCGGCTACCGCCGCGCGAACGTTGTTGCAACGATAGCGGAACAGCGCCGGGCCGGACCGCGGGTGGAAATCGCAATCGACGCGACCGCGAGTTTGAATAACGCTGATTGGACGACGACCGTCGCGTTTGACGGACGGACGGACGGACGGACGGGCGGCGACGGCGCTGTTATCTCCGTACAACGGTAACAATAACAACACGGCCACGCGCCCCGGCCGTGTCGCGGGCGCGCGCCCCGCGGACCGTCGCGCCGTCGGCGGACGGGCGCTTTGGATAATTGGCCCCGGGCCCCCTGGGCACGCGGCCGCGGCGCGCGGATCGCGCCGTCCGTCACCGCGGCCGTTCCCGCGCGATAACAATAATAACGATAATTGTCGTACGCGCGTAATGCTGTTGTCGTACAAACGATACGTTACTATTGTACCGGAGCGAGCGCGTTCCGGGCGCGACAAACACCCGCTGACCCGCCGCCGCCGCCGCGCGTTGTCCGGCCAATGAGCGTGTTCCCGTAAACGACGCGCGTTATTTCGCGTCGGTTCGCTCCCGTAGACCGCGTCATCGTGACGGCGGTCCGTTACACGTCCGGGCGGACGACGGTCGGGATGGGGATGGGATCCCGCGCGGACCACACACCGGACGACAAATATCGCGAAACGCGCGCGCGCGCGGTTTTTCGTTCCGTTTTTCGACTAACCTTTAGGCGTAATCGGTTTTTTTTTTTTTCTTTTCCCCCGTCGAACTCCAGTGTCTCGAAGTCTCTACGTATCGAATTTTCTCTATAAATCGAAATCATTATCCGGTACCCGCCGCCTACAAAAATTCAATAATTTAAATGTATGACGGATAATTGGATAAACTATAAAACGCCTATGCGATTAAATATAAAACGAGTTAACCGAGTCTATCGACCGAATTCGGTTACTTGTGTATGAAATAATGAGGCGATACGAAATCTAATGATTTTTCATGTAAAATCGTTGCGAGTGTTGGTTATGTGTTATAGACGAACATTAATGGCTGTCGTATCGTTGATATTATAACAACGTACAGTACGGTAGTAGATTGAAGACATTTCATTTTTTACGTGGATTTCGGCTTATATTTGATGTACACATCGACCGGGCAAAAATAAATTCTCAATCGCTGTTTATAATAAACACGTATTTTGGCTTGTGTCCGAATAGATATTTATTAAAAGTTGAACTTTAAACGCTTATAAAAAAAATTTACTACAATATATTATTATGACACGCAACTCGTGATTAAAGTCGTGTTATATTAATTATATAAGTTTATATTTCCATACGTCCGTATTTTGAGCATCTTTGAAAAAAAATGGAGTGCCATACGAAAAATAAATAAATTACTTTAGGTGTAATTTTTCGAGCATTTGCACTGGGCCGATACGATTACCGATAAAACGGTCGTTTTTTGATTTTCCGTGTAGTTAATTTTAAGATTGATTAAAAGACAATTGATATTTGTTTTTTCTGGACGTGGTTAAATTTTTAAAACGTTAAAACCATTTTTCAGCTATTTAATGACATTCGAATAGGTTTTTTTTTTTTACATAACTTTCATTCTGCAGTAAGTTCTCTGTGGAAAAACGGTTAGACTAAACGAAAACGCTTGGAAATTCGACTGGTGGTTAATAATAATATTAATAACAATGACTGTAATATGTCGTAATTAGCGGTCTTATAAAATACAAATTGACAGTTTTAAAATCAAATTTTGACGAAAACCGTATAAACATTACGGCCTATCCAAACACGTATAACCGATCTTCGCTCCGAATCGTTTTTCTTTAGCAACGGTCTATTGTTGCTCGCATAAACAAATTCAATAACCTTATGTATCCAAATTTTTCGTGACTTTTCACTTTTCACAAAAGCGGTACACGGTGTACCGCACACCCGATATCGGCTCTTTTATTTCGTTTTTTCCAAACCATGTCGGCGCGCGTCCGCGATAACTATGTCGTGTCGTACGGAATCGTACGCGCGTTCGAACGCTAAATGCCATTTTTTTTTTTCCTTATAATATTTATTTTTTTTTTTCTTATTATTATTCCATTGATTTCCGCGGATAGTTATAATGGTGGTTTTTTTTTTTCGCGCATATTTTTGCATATATTATTTAAGTAGGTATACACTGTATGTATACCTATTCTCCCGCGTCTCCCGTCGTATTATCCTCGCACGTACCTATATAATATATATTGTAATAGTTACACGTCAAATCCGACTCGATTAAATTACACGCTATTAATTTCGAAACTGAACCGAGATCGTTAAAATGTACGCGTTTTTTTTTTTTTCTACTTCTTCGAAAGATGCCAAGAATATTCTCGTCATTATAATATTTGTATCGACGGCGGCGGCGGCCGGTTCTCAATTGCCGCAGCCGCTCGTCGTCCGGTACACAATAATATTGTTTGTCATTCAATAATAACAATTATTATTATTATTCCAGTATAGCGTACCGATGTATAACGTTATAGTAATAATTATTGTCCGCGATCGAATAATAATATGCCGGCTCCGCGTTACATTGTAAAATCACGGAGAAAGTGTTACAAAACATATTTTTCGATATGATTTATCGCGCCGATATCATTCATGTTTAAAAGCTCCCATAATATCCCGGTACAAAAACCGAATTAAAACCACGCGTCAAGGCTAGGTTAGGATACGCGTGGATTTTTCGTCGAACAATTATTCGAACACGACAGTGAATTGTCCGTAAAAAAAAAAAAAAAAACAATTCGAAAACATTATCTATACTTGAATGAAACCATAACATTTTCGGGGAGAATGCTGATATGCAGTGGCGTAGCAGGAGGGGTGATGTTTTGAAAAACACATCCATTTATTGAAGTGTTTGGAAACACGGATTTAACATCATTCGTCGCTGCTTCTTCAAAATCCATCATCACAGGCTCGGGATTTAAATTTCGGTTTAACGACGATTCAAACGCTTTAAGAATTTGTCTATATTGTACACGTTAAAGTTGGGTATAAAGAACGCAAACAGATGGAATAACAATTGCACAATTGTACATCTCGAATGGTACGTGACAGTCAAAAAACCTGTTTGCCGGTTGAACGTTTTGAACAAACGACAGACCCCAAAATTATGGTGATTTTATTTATGTAGACAATAGTTTCGAATTATTTTTCAAAAACAATTTACTGTCGTGTTCGAATAACTTTCGAGCGAACTATTGCGAGCGAACAATATTTACGCGATATTTATTATATACACGTAGTGAAGTACGGTGAATATCGAACGGGATACGATTGCCGACACCGGCTGTTGTACACGGAATCATACTGTTACTATTAAGTTATGATTGTAGTTGGGATTATATTTACGACCCCGAAAACGATTTATTGAAACTACATCATTGTCTGAGGGCGATTGGGGGTGGGGGGAAGGTACCGTCCGGACAACCTCCGGAAATCCGCCGTTGTCCAATATATCGATTTTTATCGTGCTCTTCGTATACCGATTTTGGGTTACACCGTTTTAGACACTCTGCTATACGCGTATGTATGCGCGGGCCCGTGTAAATTACCAGTCGAATATAAATCGCCGCGGTCGAACCGCCGACAAGTTTACAAATCGTCAGTACCGTATAGAGGTACACGGGTTTTGAAAGAAAATAAAAAATATTTATATATATTACATGTGTGTCAACGACTAATAATGTCCACTTAGGTAACCGTAGGTCGGCGGTACCCGTCCGTTATTACCGCGGCAGACGTCATTAGCGGAATATTTATAGTTTACGGAGTTATTGTGTCTCGCGGTAAGTGTATACGTTTTCTAGCTGGTAATTCAGACGTTATTTATTCGACTTTTAATAATATAGCCTATATATATATATATATGCGTGCGTGTGTGCGTGCGTGTGCGCGTGTGCGTGTGTGCGTGTGCGCGCGCGCAATCCCATCGGTTCGCCGTCAATCAGCTGGTGTGTTCTTATTGTGTTACGCGTCGGATTATACATTGCACGGGGAATCGGAACCAATGGACGTGCGCGGAGGCGCGCGCGCGCGAGGACCACGGTCCGCCGAGGGTTTCGCTGTAATCGGCGCTGCAGGTATGACATTGCAACGCGCATTACGTGCCGTCCGCGCGCGCGTATTACGACCGCGTACAGAACGCGCCGCGACGCTTGCACTTTTCGATTCGTCCGTAATATCGCGTCGACGTATGCCAATTCGCGTTATTCGAACGTCGCGCGCGCATCACGATAGTCTCTGGTCCCGCGGGGGGGAGGGGAAAGCTCTTAGTGAAACTGTGCGGTTTTACGACGCGAGCGAATTCGACATTGAAAACGCTACGCGTCCGCGCGTCACGCAAATCCGTTCGTTTAGTCGATTACGTCATACGGATATAAGTGTATTTTATACAAACCGAACGTGTTTCGCGACGTTTTTAGGCTGCTTTTTCACGCGGGAATTCGGATGGCTACACACGTTCGTTTTTAATTCATACAAGAACGTTGTATTGCATTGCCGGAATACGAACAGCACAACTCAAAAAATGGTACACAGACCGCAGTGGAAAAATTGGAGAATTTCTATTAAATAAACGAATATTTTTCAAGGAAAAAACACAATTCAGTTGAGCTACACATTTATTCGTTTTATGAGTAGTCAAAATCTAAAATCATCGTGTTTTTAAAGGATTCCGACGGAATCGTATAGGATTGGTTTTATCTTTTATGTATTTACAATTAATTAAAAATCTATAATATTTTAACTGATCATACTCGAAATTTTTTTTTAAGTTGTATACAATTATAGACTCGCGGTTTTTTTTTTTTTTTGAAATATTACACCATAAAGAAATATAATTACGTAATTATTAGACAGATTATCCAATGTGTAAGGACGCATGATCAATGTATTTGTTTAACCAAACGGTCACCGAGTAATAACAATAGGGTAATCTATATGTATAAAATCCAAATACCACTGACCCACTGATCGTTGTATCTCAAAACCTACTTAACGTACCCATTTGAAATTCGGAATAGTGGTTTCTTTAATACTTTCACCGTGCAATAAGAGAAAGGATTTTTGAAAATTCAATTCCAACGCGGACAAAATAGGGATTTTTTAGGCATATTCGGTACGAATATCTAATTGTTTATTTATTTATTTTTGTTTGTTCAATGGTTTCTTCGGTGTTACGGAAAATAAAACTATTATAGTATTTATTATTATTATTAATATTGTTTGCACTGTTGAAACATTTAGTCCGCCGAAGGTGGACTACCCACTTTCCATCTATTTATGGAATTATTCGATTCTGACACGGCCAAAATCAAAAATTAATACGGGTAAAATAATAATAATAAAAACTAGCACGGGCAACACCGGGCGCGGGACACCTAGTATATCATATTATTATTAACGTATAGTAGTGATATTTTTGAGATTCATTTTTATTTATTCGTGGTGCAGCATCAACAACTTAGGTTATTAGCTTATATGTGTAGAAATAAAGATAAATGTTATAAATGCGTGAAAACAAATGTTATTCTAAATATTTAAGGAATTGGATGATTTTGTTTGTTATTGTCTTCATCTGAACACTGTGTACTTTTCGGGGTATAATTTAAACAACATTTTCATCCCAGGATTCGATTCCAAAAGCGTGTATGGCGCATAATGCAGTTTTATAATTATCTCCATTCCTGAAACCTATAATTATCTTATTCCAGCATTTTTCTATCAAAGCTATATCATCTGCAAACATCATGCATCATGATACCTTCTCTTATCTGTTGTCCTTGCGCACATTCAAAATAGGCAAATATTTTAAAGTGTCTAAATACTTATTTGTCCTCTTTATACGGTTTGACAGAATTGTACACCAGATGTCGAACTGACTCAACTTCATTTGTCGCCTATTGTGACAGGTACCGTGGGTGTAATCCGATCCCCTCCCACACGGAGAATAATATTGTCATCAATAATGTGAATTTCTCCACCGTACAGAAGCAATATCGTACGCTCGGCACATCCTAGTTGGGTTCGATGTTTACTAAATTTTATTTCACATTTTACTATCGTACATCGTTAAGTCTTTACGAATATTTATCCAAAATGCAACAAAAAAAGGTCCCTTGTAATTTTTTAATTAGAGAACTAGTTTGGGTATAAAACGTGCGTGTTAATTTAAAATAATGAAATAATGAAATGGTAAAATCTTACGTTTTTTCTTACTTAAGTGTAATAATCTCAAATAAATATCATTGTAAAACCAATATACATCTCTCGCGTGTATCGTCGGTGTAACGCATACGTATTGTGCCAAATACGTTGACATTTTAAATAAAATTATAATTTAATAGTTTTATTAAAAGTTATGATAGTGTTTTTTGCCTTCTTTGCTCGAGCATATTTTGCGTCTAATAAATCTACTCGCAACGTCTGTCAGTCTGTAGCGGTAACATAATGGATCGCGACCACATTATTAAAATTACTACCAGTACTCCCGTAATGATTATTGCATAACGTGATAGTAATTACTTATTAATAACTCTACGGTATTTAATTGTATTATAATATACAATAGCTAGGTACCAATTAAATGAGTTCAGATCATTCGTGTGTGTGGCACAACCAGGAATTTTCAAACGGAGGGAACATAAAACACGATATAATCACGGTTCATAAATTAACCGTAGAATCTTCTTCCGTTTTATGTATTTATCTCAAACACGAGAATTAAAAAGCCATATAAAACAAAAAAAGAGCCGATACATGGGACGAGTGCGGCCACTGTTGTAGGTGAGTAGTTAGGAATGTGGGATACATAAAGTTATTTGATTTATATCTGTGAGCAACGATAATTTATTGTTGACGAAAAACGATTCGGAGCGAAGTTTGGCTATACAGGCATTGAAAGGCCGTAATATTTACGATTTTTGTCAAAATTTGATTTTTAAACCTATGAAAAAAATTTAAAAAAATAATACATTAAACTATTTTTTTTTATTTATTTTTTTATACTTAGTACGATTTATAATAAAGCTTCTATTAAATTTTCAAGCATTTCTGTGCAGTCAAACAATTTTATGTACAGAGTACCTACCAAATATATATTACGTAAAAAACTAACAAAATTAAAACGTCTATATAGATATATATATATATATAATAGCTCAAAAATCACTAAATATTTTTAAAAATTTACCACGTTTATGGAAAACGCAAATATAAGTTTTATTTAAAATTTGAAGTCTTTACAAATATTTTTTTTAACAGAATAACAACAAAAGACTAAATTGAAAATAATAAAACCATTATTTTTGCAAATTTTCCCTATTTCTCTACGTTTTATTTCGGGTTTTCCCAATTATTTTAAAAACTTCGTCAAAAATTCCGAAAATGAATTACATAGTAACTAACTAAATTAAGAATCCAACGGAAAAAAATTCGTTTTGTTTTTCTATTAAAGCAATTGTTTTCATTATTCGTCTTTTTCCATTTTTTTCCAAATTCATATGAAAACCACTTGTAAAAGCAAAATTTTTTTTTTGATTTCCGTCAAACCGTTAACGAGATATTCGACTTTTAAGTTAAGGTAGGATGAGATTAGTGGAGCACTAATAAAACGCCGTGCACCGTGCCGCCACACAAGGGCCACATGCGAGGTATGTAATTTTCAAATTATGATATTTTGCATGCTAATAAATCGATTAAAAATTAGAATATTTAAAAAAAATCTACATGGTTACGCAGAAGATGTCCGTACTTTTAAGAAGGCGCAGTAACATAATTTATCGTTTTTGTCTACCTGTGTAACTAATGAGCAATATAGCAAACCTATATTTTCGTACTTCCAATTGTATCTACTCAGGATTTAATAGATGTAAAATAAAAATTATATACCAAATTACAGACGAAAATATCTACTATGTGCTTTCAGATGGGGAATTTCTTAATATCCATTTCTTAAATAATCTCTTTGTGTTTAAAACTTCTTTTTCTTAGCCTTAGCCACTATCCCAACTATTTAAAGTCGGCCACCCTCGTTTTAATCTTTCACTTGATCCGATTTCCCATGTCGAATACATCCGTACACAACTGTTCTCATATAGTTCTCATTCGAATCCAAAATATTTTTAAATTTTCCTCTTCACAACTTTCTTCCTATCTACGTTTATACCTGGTTCCTCTCTCCCCATGATATGCCCAATCTATTTCAGTCTATTTTTCTTATTTTGATTGGTATCAAAACTACGCCTAATCTACCTCTCGTGTACTCATCTTTTATATCTTATCATTATTATCTAGTACTGGTCATTCCACTCATCCACCTAAAACTATTTGATACACTCACTCTCTGCTCTATTTTTTTTTTCTGCCGCCCAACACTCTGAATCATACAGCATAGTTAGTCTCAATACACTTTTGTAGAACTTAACTTTAAATTTCATTAGAATCCTCTTGTCACATAAATTATTTTACTCTTTTCTCCGCTTTATCCAACCATATTTCATTATATAATATGTTTCACGTCCTCATGTAAGCCACTGCAATTTTATAGAAAATATCTTAGATACTTAAAACTTGTAACGTCGTCTAAAACCGCTTATTAAATGCTAATCTCTATTCCTGAAACATATTTTTTGAACATTTTCCAAGTTTTTTCTTATCGAAGCTATAACATCCTGAATTATGGTACCTCATCTTACTTGTTGTCCTTGCGTAAATTTCAAAATAGGAAAATCCGCCAAAGTCTTGTTTAGAACAGCTCTTTATACTGTTTGATAGAATTTTACACCGGATATCGACCCGATGAAACCTCATGGTCATATATTACGGCAGGTAGAGTCACCGTGGGTGACTCTACCTGTCTCTACTGGAATCACCTGGACTTTCCTCAAGTAGGGGCTCGGGTCCTCGGATTCGTTAATCCCGTAGCATCAGATTTTATAATATATACATAAAATGTAAAAATAATTTTTTTTCTGAATTAAAAATCGTTTAACAAAAAATGTATTAAAAAATCCCTCTTCGAATATACAGTAAACGTTTTCATCTTTAATTTGATGAAATCATTTTAGATTTTGAGTGGAAGATGTTCATAATTTTTTCAAAGATTTTTTTTTTATCCGTGCACAACTTTTCTACCAGCGATTTTGCTCCGATTTACAATGATAACACTTATTCTGACTGGTAAGGTACTCTAAGCGGGTCATTTTTCGATTTTCCCAAGAGTATTCCCAGAAAATGTGAAAAACTTGGAAAAAACATGGGAAAATAAGAAAATGCGTAGTAAAAATATAATACTCATTTAATTATTTTACCATTATATGACATATATTTTTTTGTTGATAAAGCATAACCATCAACTGAACTCCGCTCAGAAACCTTTTTTTCATCAGCAATAGTCTATCGTTGCTTATATAAAATACAAAATACATTAAATTGCTTATAACAGTGGCTGCACCCGTCCCCATTAACCGAGGACAGCTCTTTATTTTACGTCTATTAATGTTTCCGTTGAAAGTACGGTAACACGTTTTGACTACGTAGATAGATGGACAAATAGGACGGTATGCGTTACTGTGAAGCCCACTAAGGTTTGACAACAGGTTAATAATCGGTTCTATTATAATTGAAACTAACGGCTCAATGTTTTCCCCGTTCGACGCGAATTTCCTGTACGGCGTACGTTTGTAATACGGAAACGGCACATCCTCCGAATTGGATAAAAATAAAATACATACAATACGTAATAGGTACTAGGTACTCCTGGTAGACCGTGAAGTCCGAAACGATGTCGAACCTATCCGTACTTGTATAATGTATACACTAATATAACCTATAAGTGTGTACAATACGCCCGTAACCGTAGCCGAATATTATAATAATATAACGATCCGTAGATGTATAATAATACTATCGCATGCCGGCGCGTTGTGTGATTCGCGGACCACACGACGAGTTTCGATAGATTTTAGGGGGTCATGTATTATTATGACGTGATGGTTTTTTTTTTTTTTTTTTGCTTATATAATTATCATTATATTAAAAAAACGCACGCGGTCGCGTCGTACGCATCGGTATTTCGACAATATTGCGCAGCTGCCGGAGAGCTGTAGGACGATAAAATAATAATAATAATAATAATAAATCGGTGTACAAGGAAACATAACGCGCGGCGCGAGCGTTATCCGCGCGATCTATTATCTTGTCGCTGCGCGGCCGCACCGTCGTCGTCTCGGGCGCGCGCATCGCCGTTGACCTCTCAAAGCTCTCCCTCCCGTACGATATCACATCGCGTATCCTCTCCTCTCCACTTCCGTCTATCTCACTGTATCTCTCTGTTTCTCTCTCCCTCTATCTCATTCTCACTCTCTCTCTCTCTCTCTTTCTCTTACTCCCCGGACGATTTTTCTCGAGAACTTCGCTGTAGGTGTTTATTTTTTTTTTTTATTTTTTTCTATTCTCTATACTATTTCGTCGATAACAATAATTGCGCGTATCGAATCGCATCTGGTCCACGGCGAAGGCGGCCCCGGCTATCGGACGACCAATCGGATATATTATGTTCGGTCGCCTCCCAACCGGCTATTGTGTGTCCAACAATCACGTGCCGCCCATAAAACAGATGATGATGTCGATTCGCACGACCTCGGTAACCTTTGCGAACGCTTATAATATATTATCGAGTTATTATTATTTTTTAATTTCCACCCATAAAGCACACGCGCGCGCGCACACACACACACACACACGCGCGCGCGCGCGCACGCCGCACACTCGTTCGAGTGTAAAATATATTTCGATATTACGTTCGCGTTGTACGTTATATATAGTTTTTTTTTTATTTATTATTTTTTTTTTTTTCTAATGCGCTTATGGTCTATTTCAATATCATAGCGGGTTTTGATACCGCGCAGGGAGTGGTCGATCCGAGAGATAACGCGGAACAACAAAAAACCGAATAACATACTACGGAAAGTATGTAATTTACACCGCGTTCGGATTTTTGTGATTCGCCCCAGAACTATTAAACTATAATACCGCGATAACGAATTCAGACGTAGGTATATAATATATTACATTTTTCGTCCGACGTTTAGCCGACTGCCGCAACGCACAACAACCATAGTGTATGTATATATAATTTTGTAAGGCTAATCGCGCACGAAATTTCGTGAAATCGATTGTTATACTTATCGGTTTTATGATTCGCGCGGGTTTGACGCGTATTTTCGACGTCCTCGCGTCCTCTAAATCAAAAATACTCTTGAACCGGTAAAACTCAAATGACATAAACGGGTCAATCCGTCAAACATTCGGCATACAACTAAATTTGAGTAACTTGCCCAGATTTGCTTTTTTTTTTTTTTTTTTGTAATGTTTGAAAAGTAGTATACGCATTAGTGTTCGTTTGGTAAATCAAGTCCAATTTAAAAACGACAACTTTGGTAACGTAAAAGTCTGCAGAAGGGGAAAAAACGATAGGGCATCTATTGCGTCACGCTAATTTAGTGAAATGCGATATTGATGACGAATTGATTTATCGGTGACATAGAAGGCCGTGTCAGAACACAAAGATCGAGGATGGAGTAATCGATACGAATCAAATCATGATAGACGTGAACAGTGTCGAATCCAGGTATACTACAGGGAGTTGATGAATATACCTCTCCCCTCTCAGAAATTTAATTTGCCACCGGGAAAAAATGTTGGAAAAATGGAAAAATCGGTACAATATTAAACAAATATAATTAAAGAAAATACATAATTATTTTACCTTAATGTGACATATATACTGTTGACAAAGTAACACTATTAACCGAATTCTGCTCAGAATCGTTTTTCGTCAGCATTGGTAAATCGTTACGTACATACATTAATTTTATCCTCTATCTTCCCAACTTATCACATACAACAATGTCCCACCCATTGTGTGAAGTAATGTCCTTATTTTTTTACTTTTTTTTTTATCTGCGAACAATTTTTCTACCGTCAATTTAGTCAGGTTTTGAACTATAGTACTTTTCCTGAAAGGACATTTTACTTGGGTTGTACTTTAGGCAGGTCAATTTTTGATTTTCTAAGCGGTTTTTATAATAATCGGTTCAATGGTTTATTGTTGCGTACAGATATGAAATAAATTCCCCTCTAGAGTCTACCTTCCCAACTTTTCACTCACAACAGTGGTCCACCCACTGTGCGAAGTTACTTAGTAAGTATCGTTGCCCGAGGTGTACCGTCTAGGAGGTTGTCTCTATATTGATGGGGTAGGTACAATGGTACAATGGGTAACATAGCCCCTCGAACTGAAGAAATGCTTTACAAACGGGGAACGACAGAAAACACACAGAATTTTTATTGGGCTGTGGAAACCCGATAAAAAAACGTCAAAATCACTCCACTCAAAAATGCTCTCTCGGACAATTTCAAAGAACACGGCATGGTATATTCACAGCATTCCCTAAAGCAATTGCGTGGACAGAATCACTGGGACCTAGAACGTTTGATTTATCACATGTTATATGCTATATTATATTATATTTTCACTTTATATTCTAGGTTTTTTTCTATGTTAAACTATGTAGTAAATTGTCTAACATGCCATACGATAAATAAAATAAACCGGTAAGTTATCTACGTATACACGACGGAATTTTGATTATTGCACTGTGCCGTACATTGAGATAATATTTTATAGCGCGGACGACCGCAGAACAAGCGTATCAGAATCGATCGCGTTGATCGCGAAGACGTATACGTCTCTTTCTAAAACACAATAATAATAAAAACAAATAATTTATATTCTACTGAAAAATCCGAGTGTATGCAATATTAGGTATGCTATCGTATTATTATAGATGTTGTATATGCGCGCGTGTTAAAAAAAAAAAAAAAAAAAAAAAAACGAAAACGTGTTTGCAGTGTATAATATAGATTCGAGTTTTCCGGACGACGAATGAAAAAAAAACATAATTCTTCGCCGCTATATTATATTGTAATACAATATGTGATGGCTCGTGTCTATTACCTATGTATTATTATGTTATACTAATATTAGTACTATCGATAACGTTCTATCGGTATTACGTTGATATTATTAAACACACACACACACGAAATAATTAATTAACAGTCACGTACCAATAATATTATCGTAAACGGATGAGTGTATAATTTGGAAACGTATTTTTATTTTTTTACGAAGCGGCTACAATATGTGATATTACACCGGCAACATATTAATTTATCGATGAGCGTACGGCGCGCGCCCGTTGATTTTTCAATTGGAAAAAAAAAAAAAAAAAAAAAAAATTAAAAAACCCACCCGAATTCAAACGTTTAATTAAAACGACTCGGTGCAATAATATTTATTACGGTAAAAACCGAGACCGTAGTCGGGCGAACGTGTTCGCGATATTTGTACTGCATTGGTGAGCCGTATACGGTTACGACGTGATTTTTTTGTTCCTCCATTTTTCCAACCGTACGTACGATATAGCTAACGGTCCGGCGGCGACATAACCCGGACGCATCCATTAGACTACCCAATATACACGCATTCCAATGTAGACCGATATTTTCAAATACTTTTTTACTAAATCGGCATTGAACGAGAAATAATATTTCAAAGCAATATTCCTGTTGAGGAGCACCCGCCAACTCTTAAATCCTAAAGAAATCGAGAAGCGTTCGCAGAAACCGCAGCATAACCCAGCTATGACGACCATTATGCGGACTTTCTAAAATGTCGAGAACAAATGCCAAACCTAACCTAACCTAAACGAAATCATCGCGGGTATCATACCATCTCAATGTATTCATATTCTAATAATCACTAAAAACGCGTTAAATACCGATAGAATTGTATAGATTTCTGTCGTAGCCCGCAAAAATATCGTCCATCAGAAATTAAGACAATACGAAATTTACATTGGAAAATAGAACCGGTGCGCATAACCACGTGCAGTATAACGAGACACAGCATTGTTTCTTATAAGTTACAATAGTAAGCTGATTTCCCTAAATACTGCGCAACAGCGTATAGAAATCTTATCATTTTTTGTCGAAATGCCATTGCGGCGCGTTCAGTAGACATTCCAGCCGACCTCCCGCAGTGGTGCAATGGAAAAGTATATGTATTGTAATTTTTATCCGGGAAACAATTTACCGCATTCGATTGTACTGTATAAAGGAATCAGTTTACCGTATTTAAGTTTTTAGATTTTTTTTAGCGAAGCAGAGGAATGTATTGGTTTTACTTGGTTTCAGATTCTGAATGGGGCGAAAAAGCTTATGGTTTTACAAAGATGTTTATTTTTCTTTTTTTTTTCTACGGAAAACTTTTCTACCAGAGATCTTGCTTCGATTTTTATGTGTAACACCTTTTCTGAAAGGAAATCATTACAGGGAGGTACTTTAGAGAGGTCGTTTTTCGATTGTCCTCGGAGTTTTCTCAAACTCCGTGAAAAACTAAAAGACAAAACGGGAAAATGTATGAAATATACTTTTATAATATTACGATTATTTTTTTCTGTCGAGAACTTTTCTACCAGCAATTATCCTCCAACTTTTAATGACATCAATGTTTTTAAAAGGCAATTTCACTAGGGATGTACTCTAAAGAGGTCATTTTTTGATTTTCGCAAATGTTTTCCCAGCAAATGTGAAAAACCGGGATAAAATATGGGAAAATCACGGTACATTGAATAAATATTATTAAAGAAAAATATAATGCCTATTTTATTATTTTACTATAATGTGACATATATATTGTTGACAAAGTATTACTATCAACTGAACTCCGCTCAGAATCGTTTTTTCGGTAGAAATGGTTTATCGTTGCTTACAGGTATACATTAAATTACCTATAACAGTGACTGCATTCGACCCCATTATCCTAGGACGTATTTTTTTTTGTTCTATCTGTAAACAAACACTTTTTTTTTTATAAGAAGTCTTTTGTAGCACAACTTTAGTTGTATTTTAGATTCTGAGTGAAGCCTATTGGTTTTACTGTGATGCGTACTGTTTTCTCATTTTTGTTTGTCATTAAACAACTTTACCCCTAGAAATCTCGTTTCGAACAAAACACGTTCGCAACACGTTTTCGTGTATGATGTGTGATTTTTGCGACTGTAAACGACTCTTCTACCGGGATGCTCGCTTCGACGTACAAACTATATAATGTCTAGCATCTTTTCTGAAAGGTGATATTCTCTGGTCGTCGGTGCATTGGAAACGGTCATTTTTCGTTTGTCCCAAGGGTTTTCGGAATATTCGGGAAAACCCGGAAAGAACGTAACTATACAGGTAAAACGGCAAATATTTTTTACGGTTTTTTTTTTTTTTTTTATACCAAACGCTCGTTTACGAGTGTCCGTACGAGATAACGTTACGCGGTGCTGTGCAGAAACGGTCGCGGCGCGGCGGTCGTCCGGCCCGAGGAAATGGAGGTCGCGCCGCGCATCTCGTAAGCGATCAATCACGCGCGCGACGCTACACGCGGCCGCAGTACGAGAAGTGCCCCGGACGCGCGCACGTTTGCGAACGACGGCGGGGTCTCCCCCCGCGGTGGTGCCTGTGATTTGTCACTAAAAGCGGCCTGATTAGTTATTCAGACGTTTGAATGGACACCCGGCTCGCGGAGACGACGGCGACGGCGACCGGCCATTCTTTCGCCATAATACGTATTTACGCGTATTGTATGTCCGCGGCGATCCGCGGCGGTGATGCGCGCGTACGATGTATAATAATATCGCGGCGTGCGAGAGAGCTCGCGCGCGCGTACGATATCAAATGCACCGGGGGTGGGGGGGGTGGGGAGTGGTGTGGAGGTGAGGAGGAGAAGGAAATAATAATAAATAAAAAAAGAAAAAAAAAAGAAAGACACGACGCCGCTTATACGCGTATACGTGTATAATGCGCAGAGACTATATTATTGTTATTATTATTATTATTGTAGATATAGGTATGGGTATGCGGCGGAAAGACCCGGGCGACTCGTAAACGCCGCCGCGGTCCGTACAAACGCGCGAGCGCTGCTGCTGCTGCTGCTGCCGGCGACTATGACGAGTTCTCGATGGGAAAAAAAAAAAAAAAAAGGCGGGGGG
>CABPRJ010000478.1:149778-213414 GCA_902439185.1 Cinara cedri | reverse complement strand
ACCGGGGGTGGGGGGGGTGGGGAGTGGTGTGGAGGCGAGGAGGAGAAGGAAATAATAATAAATAAAAAAAAAAAAAAAAAGGCGTGGGGTCGGGCACGGGCGTGGGGGATGGTGGCGGCGGCCGGAGAGCGAAAAACGCCGGGTCCGAAAAGAAAAAGAAACGACGCGACGCACTCCGTACTATTACTATACCCGTCGCCGTCGATGTCGCCGCCGTCGTCGTCGTCGTCGTCGTGGTACGTTTTACCACATAAATTTGCATTTAAACCAGATTGGAATCTCATCCGTACCCGGGTAGGTACATAATATAATATAACGTATTATTATTATACGCGGTTAATACCGCTGCGGTCCGCGGTGCTAATATGCATTTTGTTATGGACAAACGGCCGGGACCGCCGAAGCCGCCGCCGCCGCCGCCGCCGCCGCCGCTTGTACGTACACGTTATACCGCGGCCGGGTAATAATATTATAATACGCGCGGAAACGCGGACGCTCTTTGCGCGCCGTCCGGACCACCGTCGTCCACGTCTAAATCAACTCACCGGCGGGCGGGCGTACGCCTATGATAATACGCGACAGTACACCCGGTATTATATTCATGCGCGCGCGCGCGCCCGGCGGCGGCGGCGGCGGCGAAACGAAATCGGGAGAGACGGCCCGAGTAAACATCGATCGGGCACAATGGAATTATAATAATAATAATAATAATACGTATAAATAATAACCGTACTGGACAGCGCGGCCGCGCATAATATTATCGTGCGGCCGCGACTGCCCGGTAGAAACGTCTCTCTCTCTATATATATATATACACGCACGCACACACACACACACACACACACACGCACACACACACACACACACACACACACAATAACTGTGTGTCTGTCCGTCCATCTTTGTCTCTATTTCTCTCTCTCTCTCACTCTCTCTCTCTCTCTCTCTATCTCTCTCTGTATCTCGCCCTCTCTCTCTCTTCCTCTATCTCGCTGTGTCTCTATCCGTTTTTGCGCGATGTACCGCGACGCGAAACTCGCGTTCTCCGCACCGGCCGTCCGTCGCCGCGGTTCTCGACCTGCGCGTCGCCAAAAAAAAAAAAAAAACCGTTCGTGTACAACGTATAAATAAACACATATTTTTGATTTCAAAACGAATTTATAAATATCGAAATAGAAAAATATAATATATATTTTAAACAGTTTTCTCGAAAAAAAAATATTTGTCGTAAGTATTCTCAATGTGAATTTTGACGAAATCGATAGTAATTTATGTCTCGCCCTGTGATAAATTATATTTTTTCAAAATAGTTACAAAATCGATAAAACTATAGTTCTATAATTATTAGTTTTAATTTCACCTTAGCAGCTACGTTCGAATTTTATTATTATTTGTACACGTTTTTTTTTTCTATTCGTACACCGTCGAAGCTTGCCAACGAGGATCCATCGTCTTCTATATAACTGGCTCATACTTTTCTTTAGCCCTTGTTATATATCCTGGGCATAAACGTGTTAATTTTAAGTTAAAATTAAGTTAAAAAGTTAAGATAATTTAACTTAATAAATTAATTTGTTTGAACTATATAATTAATCGTTAAATTGAGGTATAGAAAAAAAAAATTAAGTTTTAATTGACTAGAGTTAATTTTATATTTAAGCAAGTTAAGTTGATTTCAATTTTAATTTGTATGCTCATATCAATAATTATATTATTATAATTATTATCGATATAATACAAACATTTTAAAATACGATTTGTTATGAATGCCTGTTATTTTTTACTATTGTCGCCGGCTGGGGGTTGTAGTTAGATTATTAGACCATTTTAATAGGTAATAGACAATAATATGCACATTTTTTTTTTTTTAAACTAACCTAATAATTAAAAAGTAATTTAATATTAACATTTGGTTTACTTGTCACTTTGTTGAATCGATAATTTATTTTGAATAAACTTTTAATTATTACTATATTTAATTTAAAATTAAACTTAGCTCAACCGGGTTGAAAAAAATCATTAACTTGCCCAGCCTTAATTATTGTTTTCACACTTTATAGTATAACCATCATGTGGTATACACTGCATGTATATTGGCCGATATTACGTGGACTTTTACTGTAATTGGACACTTGCCTGTGACATTATTTCACGAACAATTAAAATAAATTATAATACATGCGTTCCGTACGAAAAAAAAAAATGCTTCTATACGCTTACACTTAAACTTGTTATTCATTAAATTTGCGACATAAAAAAAAGTATATTAAATATTAGAATCCCCCGTTTAATGGATATTAGCCATAGCGATAATATTAAATTTCCCATATAAAATTTCCCCGTATAAACGAAAAACAAAATATATATAAATAAGAATAATTATTTTAATTCGATTTAAGTAGAATTGGAAAAAAAAAAACTACATAAATTCATTTAAATATACAGTAATTTGTTTTCCCTTAAAACGACGAAATCACGCGACCAATGTATTTGTCAGTGTTTGGTATATTCGTTTTAATTTTTTTTTTTTTTAACAGGAGACTATTATAGAGGCAGTTCGAAGATTGAAGAGAAAGGGATGTAAGCCCTCCTATCAAAGGCGAATTCCGGCCATTTTCTCTTCCCAAATATTGAATATATGGCTGATGTTTCAACGAAAATACGAAGTTACCGCCCGTATCTTCCCGTGCCCCGGGAAGGCCACTGTTATAGGCGGAAATTTGTAAAGTTATAAGATTCTTGTGCAGATTTATGTATAGCTTGTAAGTATATTGTAGGTATACGATAAAGTTATTATAATCAAAAAGCGGTTCTGAGCAGGGCTCGATAAATCGATAAAGTTAAGTAATATTATTCTTGTTTTGTTCTGTATAACAACAAAAATAATACCAAAGAACCGCTGTTTGTTGACAGTTTTTGTAAAACTGTTTAGAAAACCTGTTCAGATTAAGAACCTAAAACAGTTCTTAATCGGATTAACATTTGTCATTCAATTTTAATTGGTTTTAATCTATTATTTAACGGATGGATTATATAATATTATACGGGTCGTATATATATCATTTTGTGTATCACTAAATTGTCTCGACCTTTTTTATAAGACAATTACAAACATTTGTTCTTATATCAACCCTTCTTATCCACCCAGTTACCTACCCTCAAAAAGTTATGAGGATTTACCATAGTAAGACCCCGAGACCGGCGCCACTGATAACAAATTGAATTGAGAGGGTCAGCGGATAAAAGTGTTATCTGACATCAATAACATTTTATTTGAAGGTAATTTGAAACGATAATTTGTAAGTTGTATCGGAACTTTTTTGTAGGTACCCAGTAAAACTTCAATATGAGTGTTGAAAATATCAAAAATTTTCAAAATATTTCCGCTTAATTTATAACAAAGTATTAGTTTACAGCCTTTATGGTTTTTTCAATTTAATTTTTAAACAAACGATAATGATAAATTACAGAAAATAGTCACAAATATTAATGTTAAATAATATAACTACAACACCTTTATCCTCCCTCCCAAAAAAAAAAAAACAAAAAAAAAAACTATACAAATAATTAAATAATTTTATCAGATCTCAATAAATATTAAATTTTATTATTTATTTTTTTTAATTTTCTATACATCATCCATAATACTTAATAGGTCCTAATCGGTCTGATATGTCGATTTACGAAATAATATCGATTAAAAAAAGGAATATCAGTTAACAATTTTTTTCCATTCGACTTTTTCATTTACAATTGAGATTAAATATGACTCGTGACTCGGCGAATAAAAAAAAAAAACGCCGGTTAGGTATTTATAGAAGAATATTCAAAAACTCGAAACACGTAAAGTAATGTCAATCAGTATATACAAAGACGTTTAAAATCAAGTCGCAACAAGACGATTGCTGCAGTGTATGTACCGGAATTTATATGTATAAAAAAAAAAAAAAGAACCGCAATAACTGATAACTATAAAATATATCAGAGGAGAAATTATAATATGTACATGAATTTTTTTTTTTTTTTTGAATTTAAATTACTTTTATATTATATTATAATAATTATGCGCGCAATTATTGTAAATTTATATTCGTTTTATGTACAAAAATCGCGTATTACATTTTATAATTTTCTGAAATCTTGAAACATTTTTTTTTTTTTTTTTCCCCATTAATATTATTCGCGTTTACATATTATGACTATTATAATATCGAGACGATATAATTTTATGTTTTTATTTTTGTTTTTTTTTTCGCTACTAAAACGCGCATAAGGATTACGCATCTCTCGTATCGGCCATATTTATGTTATAATTACACAACGTACGTATACATAATATTGCGTTCGTGTGTTTCGTATGGACATACTATGTTGGCATTTCGTATACGATTATATGGTTTACAATAATTTATGTTTCGAAAATCCGTATCTCGGAGCAGGACTTAACGAATGACAGCGGGTGAACATTATTTTTAATTGATTAGTGTTTTGGAATATTGCATTATGCCGCGTGTATAATATTATACCTAACCTAAATACGCATCGCACACACATAAAATTTTATTATTCCGCTGTATAATGTAAACAGCGAGTTTCGGTTAATACCTAATATTATATATTATGTTAAAATGTGTACATATTTAAATTTTACGCCGTTTTAATGATGCACGCGATTTTAGCCTGGCGATCGGTCCCGCAGCCGAGGAGCGTCCGCGGTCACCCCGTCGGTTTTTAAATCGTTTATTATTGACTGTTCGATAAACACACGGCATTGCGACTAACGCCGAAACATCACGTGTTTTTATCGTCTTGCGAAAATAAATTACCGTTGTTTTTTTTTTTACTTTCAACATAATAAATACTATATTAACCGCGTTATACCGGAGTAACAATGGATTCATGGCCCGAGCGATCCTGCAGTCTGACGGATCATACGCGTTGCCATACCGCGGTCGTATGCACACCGCGTGTGTTACTGCACTGCGCGCATATTGTGTATGTGTATATCGTGTATGTCACGCGAGCCCGACGTTCACCGCGCGTAAGTGCACAGTAAATGCTGATACCTGTAACGGATCAGCTTGTATGTTATACGCTTATTGTGTAAATGTTTTTCGTGAAACGTTGATGTGATGAGTGTCAGTGCGCTAAGGGTATCGAGTGTCGACTAAACATTTTTGAAATTGTTCACAAGGACGATTTGTAACGGACAATAATTATAAAATCCATCGGAACTGTTATTGTGTTTGAGTTAAACATGTCCATTGTGGATAAACATATAGGCTGCTTCGGATAGTATTCCAATGTAAATTTCAAAAAAAAAATCCGTACTGATGTGTTGTGGCATTTGTATTAAACCGCACCTACGTTCACAGAAAAGAAAGGCAATTGGCATACATTTTAGTGTACTATATTTTTTCGGAACAATTGAGTACAATCCGCAATTTAAATATCTAATTATCGTGAAATTTCATAATATGAGAATGAAAACCGTTTCGGTATACGTACACCAACCGAGCTAAGCTCGTATCTGGTATACGGCGTTATTAAATAATTATAATTCGTTTTACGATACAATACTAATGTACTATAACACCATTATCTACGAGCGACATTTACGAATTATTTCATAAAAAGTTTTAACCTTCACAGGCCGCGCCGGACTTGCACACGGATATCTCATGTCCAAGGAAGACCCCGCCCCATATTTATAAGAAAAGCGATTGTACACAGGAAAAAATCTAATAAATTTAACTTTAACTAAAACATTTTTATAATGATTACAATTTAAAAGAACTGTTTTAGGACAATGGGGACGGGTGCTGTTGTAGGTGAGAGGTTGAGAAGGTGGTAAAGGGGAAATTGAATGTATATCCGTGCGCAACGATTAACCATCGCTAACGAAAAAACGATTCTGTGCGAAGTTCGGTCGATAGTGTTGCTTCGTCAATAATATGTTATATATATCATTATATATTTTCTTTAATAATATTTGTTTGATATTGTACCTATTTCTCCGCTTCTCTTACGTTATTTTTTAAAAGTCCAGTCGCGATTTTGTCACGATCATACGCACAGAACCTGATTCGTTTCTCTCGCGGGTCTCGTGAAAATACATAATATTATGTATTATGGGTAAACACGGCTGCATCCGAGTTGGGTCCGAAAATTATATTAATTTTAGATTTCGTGCGGATCGGGTCCGTGTATAATTATAAAAATATAAAAACGATATAGGAACGTCTAACACATAACACATTTAACACGTTAAATTCGTATGTTATAAATTTCAACCGACGAACAGTAATTGCAAATCGCGAAAATAAAACAGGAAGCATTAGAAAAAAAAAAAAAAACAAGGTTAACCATATCCGTAACTGGGACGTTATTAGACAGTCCGAAGTCTGTGAAAATGGGAAGGAAATTTTTTTTTTTTTTCTGGGACCCGACAACAGGCTTGTTAACACGAGACCCGATATCGGTAAACAGTCGGAATCTGAGACCCGACTAGTATGCGCCGGTAAGCGCGTACGCTCTGCACGCCGCCGAATGTCTTTTTATACGGGCGTACATACACGTACATACGAGTAGTAATAATACGTATGCGGTGCGCGTGTTAAACAAATATGTGTATATAAAAAAATAAAAAAAAATAAAAAACGGTCGCCGTTTAATATAGAGTTGAACGAGTTAACTAAGCGACCGTGTTTGATCGGTCGTTTTATCACCGCCCCGGTCGTAGTACACTCACGATACGTGTGCGGATAGTCTCGACGCGGGTGTATGGCGGCGTCGTCGGCGTCGGTACAATAATAATGCGACGTCGTTATATCCGGGGGTAATCGCCGGTCAGGCGGGGAAAAAAAAAACCAATAACGTAATCCCGTCGCGGATACGGGAGAGGGGAGGGTACGGAGGAAAGACGAATATCGTACGAAATAATAATATATACAAAAAAAAAAAAAAAACACGGATTAGCCATACAATATCCGAGTGCGTTTTCACGCTCGTGTGTACGAGTATATCGAAGGTAAGTACTATTACGTGTTGTGTACGCGCACGCGCGCGCGCGAGCAATAAATCGCCAATCGATTTCTCTGATCGTCCGGCCACGACTTTTTATGTTTCGATATCACACGTTATTATTTTCTCTTTACGAGGGAAACAAACACGAAAAAAAAAAAACGATGACGATAAAACGGTCAATATTTTCTCGTCACGTTACACACGCACACACGCACACATTGCGAACGTACGATTATCGCGCGGGACGTCCGTGTCGTTAATAAAATAACATACGATTCCGTCGGACTGCGGGCCGGGCGTATTGGCGTATAGTGCGTACCGCCGTCGTCGTCGTTTTCAATTAAACGCGTGCGCCGTCGATAACATTAGAAACACGCGCTCGCGTACACGGAGTGCTTTGGGCGCGCTTGTCATAGGTCAAGATTGTCCACCGGTTAGTGTTTTGCCGTCTCCTCCCCTCCCCTCCCCCCCTTCCCGTCACTACGCGCGTTCGTCGTTTCCCCCGTGCGCCGCGGTAAAAAGCGAGAAAAATAAAAAAAAAAAAAAAAAACCCCGCCGCGTCGCTCACCACCGCCGTCAATGGCATTATCTCCGCCCGTGTCCGGCCGGCGCCGGACAAACGCCAACGAATAAATACGACCGCGCGTCGTCGGCCGTAAACGGGATGGCGTTCGCGGAACGTACCGCGAGGAGCGCGGCGCCGTTCGTTCTCGCGCGACGACAATTATTATCACGCCCGCCGTCGCCGCGGTGACGGCCGGACGATCGCGGCGCGCCCCGCGAGTTTCGCCGTTCTGACGACGCGGACCCCCGAAACTGTCGGTCGGTCGGTCGGTCGGTTTTTCCGGGCGCGTCATCGGGCCGGTTTCGAGATGGGCCGCCGACAACGGGGAAACGAACGACGCGAACACCGCGCGGACGGGTCGTCGCTGTCACGCGGCTGTCCGCGCGTCTATTGTTCGCGTCGTTCGCAATTGTCCGCGTCCGCGTTCTACGGGCCGCAACGCAAACCGCCGCCGTTGCCGTTTCTGCGCGCCGCTGATCCGTTTCACGCGCGTCCGGATACCCCCGTCGACCGCTCGCCCGACACGGTTTTTCGCGTCCGACGGCGTGGACCGCGAGCTCGAACGTACGCGTCGTCGGAAAACGAGCTAAATGCCCGCGGACTGCCCCCGAAACTCTCTTACCGCGCAATCTTCGCCCGTTTCGTACCAACAACACCACCGATAACGAACAAAAAAAAAAAAAATATACATAAATTTGTAATGAAACCACACACGTTCATTCGCCTCCGTCCGTATCGCGATTAAATCTCTTATCTACGTTCTACAATCACGGACATTCCTGAACGCGTGTCGACCGAGCCCCGAGTCCGCGGTCGGTCTACGCGTACGTAGGCAAATCAATCACTGATCAGTCCACGATATCGGTCCCGAATCCCGTGTAGGAACAAATCCGTCATCATCTTTAACCTTGTAAACATTACGTTTTGCGCACGATTTTTTTTTTTTTTTTTTGAAGATAAGGTAGGGACGCTGCGGGCCATCTCATCTGCGCTAATTACGCGGTCGTGTATAGAAAACCGGTTTCAGTTCGCTTTTTTCCAGAGAGAGCGTCGTTCAGGCGAGATATGTCGTTCGAAATGTCTGCAATTTTCAAAAACGTCGAACATTTACGGGGGTTGTTTTTGTTTTTTTTTGATTTGACGTATGTAAATCAACAATATAATTGTTTATTATACACGTTATTATTGTTATTTATTCCTTCTTAATTGGACTTCTTCGATCTTTTAATTGTGAACGCGGCTCTCTATGTTTTTCTGTCATAACTCGGTTCCTTTACACCGCGGCGGTTCGCGCTGCAGACACTAGGAAATACATGGAACGCGGCGGATTCCCGTTTCCTTCCATATCGCGCCGCCGTCGTAAAAATGGGAACGTATTGGGTGTAACGTATCCGAAATGATTGTCAATTCCGCCGACGGATTACCGGCATGCAACTGTGTTAACCAACTAGATATCCGTCATTTTCATTGAGCAATGCGAAATCCGCCGCCCTTTCAATTGTCTTTTACAGCGACCCGGAATAACTCTCTGGACCTGCCCAATCTTGTTCAAATTAATTATAAAATTATGATTTTTCGACCCGGCCAAAAAAAAAAAAAAAAAAAGCCGATCATCACGCTATTGAAATAGTAGTAGTAGTAGTAGTAGTAGTAGGATAGTATAGAAACCCACTAAAACCGTCTTTCTCGGCGGCCACGTTCGATAGTCCGGATCTTATGATATTATACTGAAACCATGTTTACCTGTTTTACCCGTACGCTTACAATTTTATTTCAAGCAAACGCGCTTCGTTCGATTATTATTGTAACCTGTAGACACCATACCAAATAGCTAACTCGTTGTGCACACACCGAGATGCTGAACGTCGTCGTTAGCCGCCATACGCGTGGTGGTCGATGTTTACATTTTTCAATCCCGGTTGTCACTCGTTACCGTTCGTTATCGTTTCATCACGCTTGTTTATCTTTGATCATACACACGGCAGATTTCGATCTAAGTGTTTTACACTCGGTTATGTCCTTCTGTCTATTTCGTTCTAAGATCGTGATCCAGTGTTTTGTGCTTAGTTGAATAAATGGAATGATTATAAAACTAAAAAAAGAATAGAATGTTTTTGGCGTCTTTTTTTTTTTTTTTGTCCTATAGCCTATAGTGTTACTCCCGTTAGTCCTCCGCGGACCCCAACGAATCCGCGCATTAGGCAATATCGTGCGCGCGGTTTACGATTTTCCACGTTCGTTATTAAATTCTCGCGCGCGTATACGATTACAGATAAATTACACGATCGCGGAGATAATAACATTGCGCCGACGACGACGCCGCTTTTGTAATGCTTTACCGAAAGAAAAAAAAAAAAACAAAATACAATAACACAAAGTGTTATTATTATTATTATTATTTTCCGGTAGACACTTCGCCCACACCGCGGGACGAGCATGTATACTTACACGGATTGCCGTCCGCGCACGCGAGTGAACGTGGGAACGGACAGATTCGAGGAGCGGACGATAAAGCGACTTGTCCTACGAAAATAATTCGATTCATGCGAGTACGCAACGCAATAATCGGGCGCCCACAGAAAAAACAAAAAAAAAAACAAAAAAAAAAAAAAAAAACGCGGTAAAATAACATTGTGCCGCAGCGCATTTCGTACGGCGCGAATGTGACGTTGTTACGTTATCGCGGGGGGGATTCGGACGGACGCGCGCGGCCGTTCCGTTCCGGGCACACGTTTGCCGGCGGAAAAAAAGTCGTCCCGTCACGCGGGCGCGCGACACGCATTACGGCCCGAACGGATAACGACGAACAATAACGACGACGACGCCGCGGCATCCGGCGCGCACGATAATTGACAATTATTCGCGATTGACGAGCGGTCGGTTATCGGTCGGCGCGCGCGATACGTTCTCGTTTTGTTTTGCGCGGCGGCGCCGAAAATACCGTCCAAGCGAGACGCGCGATATTCGCCGACGGTGTTCGCGGTGCTCGGGCGAGAGACGCGTCGCCCGGTTTTCGTTTCTCGCGGGTCGCGGAGAGGCCGGCCGGCCAGCGACACGAATCGAAATCGCGAACAACAATTGTGCACGTTTTTCTACGCGCCGGCTTCGCCGCGCACGGCGAGTATTCGGAACGCCCGTCGTTTCGCCGAGCTTTTGACATTTCGTCGACAGTTTCAGAAGAAACGAGCGGCACTGAACGGCTCTCGCGTTCGCGCCGTTTTTCGTCGCGCTCGAATTTCAACGCGGAAACGCGTTCGGACTGAAAACACCCCGTCTGTTCGCCGAATCGTCCGCTAAACGGCGGCCGTTTGAAAATCAAAACCACAGACGCCCGCACGAATTGCACGTGACCCGCGCCCGAACCGATACAACAGCACGCGTGCACGCGCGTACGTCGATCGTCGTGCACCGAATCCGCGCCCGCGGTAGCCGCTCCGTGTTATTGAAAAACAACAATAAAAAATATCGTGCCGCGTGACGGCGGGACGCGCATTGTATTACCGCGTGACGGGCGCGAGCGCGCGTACGCGTAGCCGGGCGCTAGGCACGGCGCGCGGCGCCGCGGTAGCGGACCGGCCGTGTGTAATTCGTAGTGGAATGCGTACGCGCCGCGTGCAAACGCCGGGAACGGCCGGCTACCGATCGCGGGGGTGGAGGGAAAACGTCACGCAATTAAAAATTATGAGAAAAAAAAAAAATCGATCCGCGCACCGCGCGGCAACAACTGCGCGATACACGAAATATTCCGTTGCGTCGGATCAATCAATACGCGCGCGCGGCGGCGGCGGCGGCGGCGGCGGACGTCGCAACAATATCAATTTGAAACGATGACCGATCAGATTGTTACCCGGGTGGGAGGTGGTGGAGGAGCAGGAGGAGGAGGAGCAGGAGGAGGAACGGTAGCGGCCCGACGATACGGCGACCACGCTGCCGGTCCGCGTAGCAATAGTAACAACGATAATAATTATAATAATAACAATAACGACGACGATGACGGTGATGATAACGTTATCGCGCGCATTCGAAAACCCGGTTTAACGCGAGCGCGCGCGCGGGCAGAGTTGTGCTCGTCGGGAGATGGAGAAAAAAAAAAAATGAAATAAAAATAAATACGCGCGCGCGCGCGATAATTGCTGTTGCGACGCCGTTCCGACGCGATACGCGTTTTCCCCGCCCGCACGCCCGTCCGTCCGCGCACGGACGCCGCGATGTTTTATTGTTACGCCGTTCGGAATGATATTGGCCGCGCGCGACGAGGCCCGGAGCCCGCGTCGCGTACAGCCGCGGCGCGCGCGTTTCGCCGTCTCCGTTCCGACGCCGCGCGAAAACGCGCGCGCCACGCACCGCATGCCCGAGCGCCGATAGCGTGCCGCCGCTGCGCGGACGTTCTCGCGCGCCCTTCGCGGCCGGTATTTCAAACGGGTTTTCTTTCTCTTATTTGTTCTTGGATCCGGCGATTGGGCCGCATGCGAGTTCGAACGCGTTCCGGATCCGACAATACGGACACGGCAATTTCACACCGAATCGTTATTTTTTCCACGGTTACAGATTCAATTCTCTCAACGTCCGTTACGATCGATTCGCGTTTAACGGCGATTTCGAATACCGCGCGAAACAATATCCGTATATCACATTATTTATAAAAAAAAAAAAAATGAATAACTAATTTTATATTATATTTTATATTAGACGCATATTCGTATACATTTAAAATTGTTCATTTTTCCGTATACATTTGTGGCCCGATCTCCGGGTAATAAAATGTAGAAAATTATTATTCACGAAGCAGGTAGATTTTTTTTTTTTTTTTTAGGCAATATGGAATTTATAAATGATATTTAGTGATTAAACGATCATCGAATGAATAATTACAATCAACAAACATTTCTTGGACTCGTTATCGTTTTCCACGATGTCCGTATGCAAATTACGGACCGTGTTAGTATTTCATACGTCCGTGGTTACGGAATAATATCTTTATCACGGTGCTGGTTTAATAATCAGCCTAGTTCATGGATACTTAATTGATATAAACAATATATTAATCTCTATGACACTACCATCGAACATCGATGAAAGTTGTTTCCCGGGTGTTTTGTCGCTGTTATCGACCGTTGTTAGCGAAAAGTGTAATACGTAATGATTAGAAACGTCTTAATGGATTAATGTGGTTGGCCGTCCATAAAAAAGTCCCGATTGATCCCGGAGAAGTTCTTGATGTACTGACTCAAAAATCAAGAGAAATTGATATCATTTTTGTAAATTCAATTATATGTTGTTTTTATATATGAAAGGGTTTTGGGGGGCTTAGCCCTTACGGCTCACTTTTTAGTACATTTTACGTACCCCCCATCCCTAATAAAAAATCCCGAAAACGTCTCTGGCTATCAGTTTTGTAAATATCAGAAACGGACCGGCTTTTCGGCTATTGTCGACCCGTTGTAAATGGAACATAATGGCGAGGACATGTTTTCATCTGCACGCGATTGTACGTTGATTTTTTTGTAAGAAAAAAAAAAAAAAAAAAGGAAAAAAAAAATGAATCCGGAAAAAGCGTTACACGGCACGGACGTTATTCCCGCGGACCCTTCGACAAGTGCGTTCGCGATTATTATCGCGCGGCGGTAACCGGGGAACGGGCGAACGGCGCGGACGCGGAAAGTCCAGTTGCCGGACGGTCGTAGGAACCCCGGCGGCGGAACGTTTGAGCGGCGTTACCGTGTTTCGCGCGGCCGCGATGCATTTGTAACGCGTGGAATTTTTTTGTTTTTTTTTTTTTTTCTGTTGTTTTCTTCGCCCCGCGCCGCCGTCGCGTAACACGCGGCATTACGTCATTGCGCCCGCGCGCGATTTTCTCATCGCGAGCGTATAAAACCGCGTGTAATTGTAGCGCCGTGACGGTTCTTCCGGCGGCGGCGGACGTAGACGACAGGACGATACATATATACTTGTATATGTGTGTTATTATTGTTTTTATTATTTTTATTTATTTTTTATCATTATTATTACCGTCCTTTCGCCCGCCGCCGCCGCCTTTCGCGCCCCGCCGTGTCGTTCGTCGCCGCCCGAACGTTAATATACGAATAATTATAAAAGAATATTAATAATAATAATAATAAAAGAACCCGAACGGCAATTCCGTGACTGCAACGCGGAGTCTAATTTAACGTCGCGGCGGCACACGCGGGACGACGGCGACGAAGAATTAAAATTCCAGTTTACAGAAAAAAAAATCGAACGCGCGCGCGCGCGTACGCCCGGTGCGTTATAACGACGGTATTATGTGCCGTTTGATTTAATATTGATATTACATAGTAACTTTCCCATGCCTATTTATATATAATTAATATACAGGGTGACTTTCGTACCGTGATCCGGCCGCTGTGCGTCTAAGCGCTCGCGAAAAGGGGCGCTCCGGAATTTGTCAAGTTTTAAATTACACTGTTTGCGCGTCAATTCCGCGGGACTGTCCGTGCCCCGTTCGATTAGTGGCGCTGAAATTTGTCCGTCTATACTTTTCGTCATCACGCAAACAGCGGCGCCGAACCCATGACCCAAGAGGGGCGACCCACCACCACCCCGCCGCCAATCAAACCCTATTTTTCCGGTGGGTGGTCGTCGGACGGTCACGACGATGCGGCTGCCATTAAAATATTTCGAAGAGCACACGTTTGTGATAAAAAATTTAATTTCAGCCTTGACCATTGATATACACGCAATTTAATACATTCAGGTACTGTGATAAGTCATTTTTAAAGTAGTTATGTATTGTTTACACGCCTAATACAAATATCAATTTATATTGATACAAAATATTTGTTATACTGCAATTAGTAATTTACGTTTAAAACAAGAGTCACGAATTTTAAACGTTTTATTAAGAACGGAAGAGGCGTTTGTCCCCCTCGTATCTTCCGCGGATGGTAGGTGTACAAAAAAATACTGCCCCCTCACATTAATTTAAGTTCGGCGCCACTGCACGCAAACATCACGCGTGTTTAGACACAAGCCAACATATTTAAATTCGTTGGTACAAAAGGGTATAGATAAGTCAATAATCAGTATACATAGTACGTTCCATCTTTTGAATACGTATAACGTTTGACTTTACCCTTTTTCACGAACACGCTGCCCATCCATATATTATACGAACATTTTGAATGAATTAGATTTCTGGTTTTTTTTTTTTCAAATCACTATTATGTGGAATCGATAGAGCTATTCCCTCATCACAGTAAAAAGCTTTACCGGATTTTACTGGTTTTTTATACCCAATTCGTGTCTATCAAAATCTTACCAGTGTAATGTATTATTTTAACTGTCCCGAGAACATTAGTATTTTGATTCAATTTAATATACGCCGGAAATAGTCTCCCATCGCGAAACATTTTGATCTTCGCTGGAATATCCAATTTCGGTCTCAAATCACCACTCGCTATTAACCGTCTAGAATTATAAATGTCTAAAGATGATCGGCGATTCTAAAAAGGCGATTGCTATATTACCATCCCGAGAATTATCCCTGATGTGCTGCGGGTGGTAATTTTAACATTATTTTCAAATTTGTTCACCCCGGCTACTCCTTGTACACTTAATCAAATAGAATTTTTGATTTTTAAACGAAACTTGCCCCTGCCCTCTATTTTCAACAGGGATTTGAAAAAGGAATACAATCGGATATAATATCTGGATGTACGATATTTATAAAAGTTTAAAATAGAAAACATAAAAAATCCCCAAAGGGTGATAAATTTCGTGTACGGTTTTTATATGATCGCCCTCTAATATGTAATCCTATTAGTCTTCGAGTATAATCTTTAGACTCATAAAACTAGTAAACAGTAAATCCAATATTCCAACGTAAGTGTTATGCATATTGAGACTGTTTTCTGATTTTGCAGGTATCGTAAATTAGATCGAAAATTTGCTGTTTCGATTAAAATAGCCGTGGATTATAGCCGGATCGTGATTAATATAACACCCTGTATACGCTTTGAAACGTAGGCTGCCACGGGCGATCTAATTGAAAATAAAGAGTCAGAGCATCGGTTATAATAACAATAATACGACTAATAAAATATATGTAAAACAATCCCGGTAAACGAATTGAATATAATATTTATTAAAATATAACAAAAAATTTTATAATATCAGTTTACATAGTATTGTGTATTAATATAGTACGCGCCGTATATTATGGCAATAATTATTATTGAATCTAGGGATGGCGGATAATATACGATTGTTTACGAAGAAAAACGTAAATTGTAATAAATTATATAAGTAATCGGTTTCGAAATCGTCATGCAAACACCCTCTTCAAACGTCTCGAAGTGTGGGCTCCATATGAACCGAGTACAGCCTGATCCGATTGAAACTTATCGGGGATGTTACCTGAAATAGAAATTAATGTCGGTTGTAGTTAAATTTATGGATAATGTGTGTCATATAATTGAATTATACTTTTATACAATTCACAAAATCTACAAAAAAAAAAAATTAATAAATTAAAAATGCAAAATTTTTCTTTTTTTTTATCGCAAATATACGAAATAAAATACGGCAATACTATTTCCATATGCAAAAATACCCGTCACTCTGAAATTAACTACAAATTACACCACAATATATTTTATCACTTAATATTGGGAAAAATGGTTTTACCGATGACTTTAAAATATAATATTATAATTATAACTTACTGGCGCATGTCTTGTAAATATAAGATCTCTGTGCGTCGGTGCCCCACTTTCTCCTTGTATTCAGGGAAACTGCTGCCATACTTATCTGATTTTTCTGAACGAAATCGTTCAATTTTTTTGTAATGGGAGAGCAATCTGATATAAAAATTATTGTTAGTTGTTATAAAATATATAGATAATGTTTTTTTAAAAATTAAATCCTAAATTCCTCAAAAATAAATAATAAAATTTAAAATGCACAATTTTTGTTTTTTTGTACCAATTATACTAAATGCATCACGGGGATAATATTTCAATATAAAATCATACCGGTTACGCGAAAAGTGACTTCAAAATACGCCACTGAATATAATAAAACATTATGTAAAGGAAAAGGATTGTCCGAAGACCCTATATTATTAATTATAATAGAAAATAAATTACCCGTGCATGTTCCTTTAACATTCGAGTTTTGTGCCTCGATGCACCATTTTTGACATACTTTGCAACAGAATGTTGCAGTATTTATCTGATTTTTTGGGGTGATCTCATGCTTTTTTTCCGTATGTGGGCAACAGTCTGAAATAGAATAGATTGCGGTGTATTGATGCATTGATGTTTATGTTTGTATTTAATCAATGACGCCACTTAATAATAAATCACTTTATACGATGGATCATGTTTTCTCGATGTTTCTTTGTTATCATACATTAAAGTTATAACTTACCAATACATGATCCAAATACATTCGACTTCTGTTTGTCACTACACCATTTTTCACATTTTTCGCAGCAAAATGTTGCGTCACTTATTTCATTTTTTTCTATGGCGTCATTCAACTTTTTCGTGTAAGGACAGCAATCTGAAATAGATAATAGTAATAGTTTTGTCATATGTTGGTGTACTTATATTATAGATGGAATACTTAAGAGGGAGAATCGCAGAGAGGGAAATATATCTTCTCCTTGACGTTTTTTTAGTTTTATCTAGCTATCAAATAAGATATAACTACTTATATTTAAATTTATGTTTCATTAATTATAGATAGACATAAAATGTATTGTTTAAAACGAAACTAATCCAAATCACTGTTCTTTTAATGGGTTTTACGTTAGTTATTAAGTAGTACNATCCAAATTTTACAATTTATGGGTGTTCCAATGTCATTATTCAGTAGACTATCTACTGTATACTTAACCTATGACGCCACTTAATAATAAAACACTTAATACGAAGGATTATGTTATCTCGATGTTTCTATGTTATCAAATATTATAGTTATAACTTACCAATACATGATCCATATACATTCGACTTCTGTTTGTCACTACACCATTTTTCACATTTTTCGCAGCAAAATGTTGCGTCACTTATTTCATTTTTTTCTATGGCGTCATTCAACTTTTTCGTGTAAGGACAGCAATCTGAAATAGATAATAGTAATAGTTTTGTCATATGTTGGTGTACTTATATTATAGATGGAATACTTAAGAGGGAGCATCGCAGAGAGGGAAATATATCTTCTCGTTGACGTTTTTTTAGTTTTACCTAGCTATCAAATAAGATATAACTACTTATATTTAAATTTATGTTTCATTAATTATAGATAGACATAAAATGTATTGTTTAAAACGAAACTAATCCAAATCACTGTTCTTTTAATGGGTTTTACGTTAGTTATTAAGTAGTACGAAAATTAATAATGTTTGGTCATATTGTTTAATAAATTTCTTACAAGATTATGTTTCTTTCTAAAAATATTTAATTTTTATTTTTTTACTACAATTATATGAAATACAATGCAGCAAAACTATTTCTACACTGTGTTGTACTTGTCTAGCCTAAATAAANAATTTTTCCGGTTTGTGTGTATAATATGTTTAAAAAAGGACGTACCCTTGCAGATTTTAAACACTTTTGATTGTTCGATCGCAGGTAGCCAGTTTTTGCATGCTCTACACGAAAACATACCCTTTCTGAAATTGTAAAGACGTGATGTTTAATCAGTTAGGCGTGTTTGCTCATACAAAGTTTAAATTAGATACTTACGTCTTATTAGAGCTTGAGTCCTTTATTGATGTAGATAATGTCTGATTATCCTGTGCGTTACCGTCCAATTTTAATGAGGGTGGGCAGCAATCTGAAATAGAAAAAATTGCGTGTAGTNCAGATTTTAAACACTTTTGATTGTTCGACCGCAGGTAGCCAGTTTTTGCATGCTCTACACGAAAACATACCCTTCCTGAAATTGTATAGACGTGATGTTAAATCAGTTAGGCGTGTTTGCGCATACGAAAGTTTAAATTAGATACATACGCCTTATTGGAGCCTGAGTCCTTTATTGATGTAGATAATGTCTGATTATCTTGTGCGTTACCGTCCAATTTTAATGAGGGTGGGCAGCAATCTGAAATAGAAAAAATTGCGTGTAGTTGTAAAGTTAATGAATAAACTCCTCAAAAATATATAATAAAATTTAAAATGCACAAATTTCCGATTTTTTGTACCAAATATACTAAATACATCACAGCGATAATATTTCAATATTAAATCATTCCGGTTGCCCGAAAAGCGACTTCAAAATACGCCACTGAATATAATAAATCCATATGTAAAGGAAAAGGATTGCCCGAAAACCTTATATTATTAATTACAATAGAAAATAACTTACCCGTGCATGTTCCATTAACATTCGAGTTTTGTGCCTCGATACACCATTTTTGACATACTTTGCAACAGAATGTTGCAGTATTTATCTGATTTTTTGTGGCGATCTCATACGTTTTTTCCGTATGCGGGCAGCAGTCTGAAATAGAATAGATTGTGGTGCATTGATGCATTGATGTTTATGTTTGTATTTAATCTATGACGCCACTTAATAATATATCACTTTGTACGATGGATCATGTTTTCTCGATGTTTGTATGTTATCATATATTAAAGTTATAACTTACCAATACATGATCCATATACATTCGACTTCTGTTTGTCACTNTCACTTATTTCATTTTTTTCTATGGCGTCATTCAACTTTTTCGTGTAAGGACAGCAATCTGAGATATATAATAGTAATAGTTATGTCATATATTGGTGTACTTATATTATATGTGGAACAATTAAGAGGGAAAATCGCAGAGAGGGATATATATCTTCTCGTTGACGTTTTTTTAGTTTTATCTAGCTATCAAATAGAATATAACTACTTATATTTAAATGTAAGTTTCATTACTTTTAAACCAGACACTACACAATGTATGTTTTTTTTTTATCTATTTATTTTAGTATAATATTAAGAAATTCTGATCGTTGATAGGTATAAGTATTTCGGTTTATAACGAAACTAACCCAAATCACTGTTCTTTTAATGGGTTTTACGTTAGTTATTAAGTANGAAAATAATTTTTTTACTGTAATTTACAACTGCTTTTTAATTTCGTACTTGTATTATATCCAAAATCAGTTACTTATACGTAATTTTAAAGTCGAATCAGCAAACTACATCTCCGATGTGTTTCAAAACGAACATTGTGCATGAAGGAATTATCTTTATCAGTAACACTATTCCTAATTGTTATCAACGATATTTCCAAACATACCAAAGCCTATCATACCTTTTCTAAATACGGATGACCTATCTATCCTATGTCGCAGTTACAATCACCAATTGTTTAACTTTTTTAAAAGACACTAAAAATTAGTTATATAAATTGGTCACATAAATCAGGCTTCAGATTTTTTGCTAAAATTATCAAACTTATCATTTTTAGTAATTAAACGAAATATTTTAGTACAATTTTTTTTAACATCGATAATTATGTAATCAAAAATAACATAAATACTATGGTTCTCAGAATATCATTTGATGCCAAAGGCTACCTTACATTCTTCATCTAGAACAATTTTGTCATAACAGACTTTATATTATTGTAACTTTATCTCACACCATTTTAGGAGCTCGGTCTTCTGTACTTAAAAAAATTTACAAACCACTTATGTTGTCCAAACTAGACTATTGGTTAGCCTTATTCTCCTCGGCTAAATACATTCACGTTAACAAACTCGAAAATTTTCATAACACAGGAATGTGACTATCAATACGAGCCTTCCGATCCAGTCCCATTGTCAGTATACGGGACACACGGAAAGGGGGATTCGAAATATGGGATAAAAGTTTTTAGAACATTTGGTCGGGATACCGTGACGCTTGTCTCAAATATGGGATAACAAGTATAATACGGGACGTTTGGGATCCCTATTGTAAATCCATTTTTATAATTTTCTAACAAAATTAAATAGTTATCCTTCAATTATGTTATTTTAACTGTGGAAAAATTCCTAGAGGTCTTCCGAATTTTAAACTATACCGTTTTCCCTTAAAATGTTAACATGTCTTCTAGACAATGGATCCGCAAATCAGTTAAAATGAAAAATATAAAAAAAAATGAATTTTCAAAAAATGTAGGTACGTTTCTGTATTTGAAAGTGTTTGTTAAAACTCTCGCATTTTTTGAAAATATACAAAAAACTAAATTATAATTGATTTTTCAAAAAATGTTAGAACTGTGTAAAAATAAAAATAAAGAATATTATTATATAACAGTAAATAAAAATATCAAAAAATGAATTTCTTAAAACACTACCTACCTATTTTAAATTCTAAACGAAGTGAGGAATATACCTATTGCTTTTACAATTATGTTTATTTTTCTCTGTTAACAACTTCTCTGCTAGAAGTCTTCCTCCAATTTTCAAGTAGAGCCTTTTTTTTGAACGAAAATCTGCATATGGTAATATTTTAAGGGTGATATTTTTATTTTCTCAGAAGTTTTTTCCAATAAATAAGAAAAAATAACGTCCTAGGAAATTGGGGCGGGTGCAGCCGCTGTTTATAGGTAATTTAATATATACTTTTAATCAACAATAAATCATTGCCTACGAAAAAACTATTCTGAGATGAGTTCTGTTGATGCTTTGTCAACAACGTATATGTCATATTATAGTAAAATAATTAATTAGGCTCTACATATTTTCTTTAATAATATTTTTTTAATGTTGTACCGATTTCCCAGGTTTTTCTACGTTTTCCTAGGTTTTTTCTCAGTTTTTCACATTTACTAAGAAACTCCGGAGAAAATCGGAAAAAGAAATCTTTAAAGTATATCCCTAGTCAAAATTTTCTTTAAAAAAATTACTATTTTTGAAAGTTGAAGCAAAATTGCTGGTATAAATGTCCACAGAAAAAAATAATATCGTAATATTCTACAAATATATTCAGTACATTAGTACATTTTCCCGTTTCTCCTCAATTTGTTTTTTTTCGGTTTTTCGTATTTGATGTGAAAACTCTTGAAAAAAACGAAAAATGGTCTCTTTAAAGGTACTTCCCCACACAGTTTTCTTTTTAGAAAAGTTGCTAGACGTAAAAATTGGAGCAATTATTCTGATAGAAAAAATGTCCACAAAAAAAAAAACCTATTTGTAAACTTTTTTTACCAACAATTTAGCTATGATTTATAATTATAGAATTTTTTTTTGAAAGGAAATGGCTGAGGTGGTTCATTAGGGAGGTTATTTTCTGATTTTTAAAATATTGTAGCCATTTTTGAGCTATATTTAGACATTTTCTATTGATGGGGTTAAATTTATTATTTTGATGGTTGCCAATTAAAAAGTTAACGTAATTTTTGTTCGGTGGGTATTCTGTGGGTAAAATTGTTAGTCCAAACATAAATGCTAGAAAATTTAACATGAGGTTCTTTTTTTTTCTCCGCTGAGAATTGTTTTTCTTCAGCAATGGCCAATCGTTGCGTACAAATAAAGGTTCATTAAATTTCCCCTATACCTTTCCAACTTCTCACCTACAACAGTGGAACACTCGTTGTGCGAAGAATGTCCATATCTTTTTTAAAGTTGAATTGAATGTTGAAATCAGATAGTGACTATCGTTCTTACGTTTTATGTTGTGTCCAAAATAAACTCCGAACCGTATGTATGTAAAACCATGTCAAGTACTCAACAAATTAAGGTCCATACAAGGGAATAGAGACAATCCCGAATTATTGGCGAGAGGTCCAGAAAAGATCATGGCCCCCGAGCCACCAGACTACCAAGGCCTCAGTTTTTGTCACAGTATATTCATTGTATATGCATTTAACCATTAACTTTGTACTTTGATACCTACCTAATTTAAATATTTTTTTCGTTGCCCGATAAAGAATTACTGATTATACGATTATTTGTATTATTTCATAGTAAAAACTACCAATAATTTTATAAAAAATAGTACACTAATGTACTTAAATGATACTTTTGACTTTTGAATTGAGATAATAAGAATAATTCTTATTTATTAATTCTTCAACATCAATATTTACAAGAAGTAGGAATACAAAGGAATAAATTATTGTTGGATTACCTCCAAAGCCAAAGGCTCTGCTAGAGGTGAGTGTTCGTGCGAGTACAATCAGATAAACATGACAAAATTACAAACAATGTTTCAAAATACTGAGAAAAGTTAAAATTAGAAAAGTTAATTGAATTAGTTTTAACTAAAATATAGAAATAATCAAAAAGTAATACATTACATTATTTAAATCAACAAACATAAGTTTAAATTAAAAAAAATGTATACACAATAAGCTTACTTAGCATTCAAATCATTTCGTATTGTTAGTTTTTTGATTTTATTATAAGTCCGGTAAACTTTTATTTTTTTATATTTATAATAATTTTAATTATATGTAAAGGATATATTAACATTGTTTTATATTTATTTATAGAATTTTATGAACATTTCAATAATATAAATATTTTATATAAATCTACAAACCTCGATTTTTTGTAGTTGAATTCCATGCTTGATGATAACTAATTTACACAACTATATGGTAAAAAAATCATCAACGTTTTCATAAATCTACCGAGGTAACATTTGTGAATCATTGTCATTACCACTCATAATAATAAAATATGATTTTATGCCCAAAACATTTTTTAAGCAAAAAATGAGGATTTATTACTTTACATGTATTGGAATAGCTCCGTAAAAAATATCTTACAAACTGATGAATCATTAATGATCTAATGATTTAATATATAAAATCTATGAAATAAAAGTTCCAGATAAAAATGTTTAAGAAAAAAAAAACCAAAAGGCAATTTCACATAATTAAAATTACTTAAACTATGTGATATAAAATCAGGAAAAAAAATACATCTATATATATATATATATATATATATATATAATTCTGATTTGATATTTATATTTTTTAAATATTAAAACGATTTTCGATAATATACCTTGAAAAAAACCTAAATTATTTGAATCCAAATTTTACAATTTATGGGTGTTCCAATGTCATTATTCAGTAGACTATCTACTGTATACTTAACCTATGACGCCACTTAATAATAAAACACTTAATACGAAGGATTATGTTATCTCGATGTTTCTATGTTATCAAATATTATAGTTATAACTTACCAATACATGATCCATATACATTCGACTTCTGTTTGTCACTACACCATTTTTCACATTTTTCGCAGCAAAATGTTGCGTCACTTATTTCATTTTTTTCTATGGCGTCATTCAACTTTTTCGTGTAAGGACAGCAATCTGAAATAGATAATAGTAATAGTTTTGTCATATGTTGGTGTACTTATATTATAGATGGAATACTTAAGAGGAAGCATCGCAGAGAGGGAAATATATCTTCTCGTTGACGTTTTTTTAGTTTTACCTAGCTATCAAATAAGATATAACTACTTATATTTAAATTTATGTTTCATTAATTATAGATAGACATAAAATGTATTGTTTAAAACGAAACTAATCCAAATCACTGTTCTTTTAATGGGTTTTACGTTAGTTATTAAGTAGTACGAAAATTAATAATGTTTGGTCATATTGTTTAATAAACAATATGTGTATAGTATGTTTTTATAAGGACGTACCCTTGCAGATTTTAAACACTTTTGATTGTTCGACCGCAGGTAGCCAGTTTTTGCATGCTCTACACGAAAACATACCCTTCCTGAAATTGTATAGACGTGATGTTAAATCAGTTAGGCGTGTTTGCGCATACGAAAGTTTAAATTAGATACATACGCCTTATTGGAGCCTGAGTCCTTTATTGATGTAGATAATGTCTGATTATCTTGTGCGTTACCGTCCAATTTTAATGAGGGTGGGCAGCAATCTGAAATAGAAAAAATTGCGTGTAGTTGTAAAGTTAATGAATAAACTCCTCAAAAATATATAATAAAATTTAAAATGCACAAATTTTTGTTTTTTTGTACCAAAAATCCTGTACAATTTACAGTGATAATATATCAANTTAACATTCGAGTTTTGTGCCTCGACGCACCATTTTTGACATACTTTGCAACAGAATGTTGCAGTATTTATCTGATTTTTTGTGGCGATCTCATACGTTTTTTCCGTATGCGGGCAGCAGTCTGAAATAGAATAGATTGCGGTTCATTGATGCATTGATGTTTATGTTTGTTTTTAATCTATGACGCTACTTAATAATATATCACTTTATACGATGGATCATGTTTTTTCGATGTTTCTATGTTATCATATATTAAAGTTATAACTTACCAATACATGATCCATATACATTCGACTTCTGTTTGTCACTACACCATTTTTCACATTTTTCGCAGCAAAATGTTGCGTCACTTATTTCATTTTTTTCTATGGCGTCATTCAACTTTTTCGTGTAAGGACAGCAATCTGAGATATATAATAGTAATAGTTATGTCATATATTGGTGTACTTATATTATATGTGGAACAATTAAGAGGGAAAATCGCAGAGAGGGATATATATCTTCTCGTTGACGTTTTTTTAGTTTTACCTAGCTATCAAATAAGATATAACTACTTATATTTAAATTTATGTTTCATTAATTATAGATAGACATAAAATGTATTGTTTAAAACGAAACTAATCCAAATCACTGTTCTTTTAATGGGTTTTACGTTAGTTATTAAGTAGTACGAAAATTAATAATGTTTGGTCATATTGTTTAATAAATTACTTACAAGATTATGTTTCTATCCAAAAATGATTAATTTTTATTTTTTTACAGCAATTATATGAAATACAATACAGCATAACTATTTCTACACTGTATTGTACTTGTCTAGCCTAAATAAACTTCAAAATACGCCATGGAATATTTTTAATAATTTTTGTAAAGATATAATTTTTCCGGTTTGTGTGTATACTATGTTTAAAAAAGGACGTACCCTTGCAGATTTTAAACACTTTTGATTGTTCGATCGCAGGTAGCCAGTTTTTGCATGCTCTACACGAAAACATACCCTTTCTGAAATTGTATAGACGTGATGTTAAATCAGTTAGGCGTGTTTGCGCATACGAAAGTTTAAATTAGATACTTACGCCTTATTAGAGCTCGAGTCCTTTTTTAATGTAGATAATGTCTGATTATCCTGTGCGTTACCGTCCAATTTTAATGAGGGTGGGCAGCAATCTGAAATAGAAAAAATTGCGTGTAGTTGTAAAGTTAATGAATAAACTCCTCAAAAATATATAATAAAATTTAAAATTTACAAATTTTTTTTTTTTGTACCAAAAATCCTGTAAAATTTACAGTGATAATATATTAATCATAAATAATACCAGTCTCTCCTAAAGCGATATCAAAATATGCTACTGAATAATATAACCCTTAGTTTTAATGAAAATAATTTTTTTACTGTAATTTACAACTGCTTTTTAATTTCGTACTTGTATTATAACCTCACAGAAATGGTCAACTCTTTCTTTAAAGAAATCTTTTAAAAAAAATTACGCATATTCCAACCATGATTATGAATTTTAAAGATGGCTATTTGATAATTGCCATCTTTACAACAATCGACCGATCTTAGTGGTCACAATGATAATTTCAACTTAAATAAGCTCAAAAAATTACTTTTGAAGAATTTGAATTGGCCCTAAGATTCATCAAAATCCTGGTCCCGGTGGAATCCTAAATTCCAACAATAAAAACCTGTACCCAAACTTTATAAATTTTCTACTCGACGTATTTAACACTATATGAAATAATACCATGTTCCTTAATTACTGGACACACAAGTACAATATTTTTATCTGTAAAATCAATAAAAACAAATATCTTGTAAAAATCGGTCGTCCCATCACTCGCCCTAATACCTTAAGTTAGTTACTGGAATTAATTTAGCCACGACTTATTCGGTTTCTTGAAAAAATAAATTATATCATTCCCGAACAATATCTCTTTTGATATAACGGATGCACATTAAACTACCTTTTAAGCATTATATATAAAATTATCACGGCTATGCACATTAAACAAAGTTTAGGTATAATCAGTTTTGACATTGCTAAGATCTACGACAGTACCTGGAGGTTTACAATAAATAACATATCACACAAAAAAGTCTGCTAAAGTAACCTGCCCAAATTTATCCAAAATCTGTTACTTATACGTAATTTTAAAGTCGAATCAGCAAACTACATCTCCGATGTGTTTCAAAACGAACATTGTGCATTAGGGAATTATCTTTATCAGTAACACTTTTCTTAATTGTTATCAACGATAATTCCACACACATACTAAAGCCTATCATACCTTTTCTAAATACGGATGACCTATCTATCCTAGGTCGCAGTTAAAATCACCAATTTTTTACTTTTATTAAATGACACTTTATATGAGTCAATTAAATTGGTCACATAAATAAGGCTTCAGATTGGTTGCGTAAATAATATCTTACAAACTGATGAATCATTAATGATCTAATGATTTAATATATAAAATCTATGAAATAAAAGTTCCAGATAAAAATTTTTAAGAAAAAAAAACCAAAAGGAAATTTCTTATAATTAAAATTACTTAACCTATATGATATAGAATCAATATAAAAGATACATATATATATATATATGTATATAATTCTGATTTGATATTTATATTTTTTAAATATAAAAACAATTTTCGATAATATACCTTGAAAAAAAACTAAATTATTTGAATCCAAATTTTACAATTTATGGGTGTTCCAATTTTACTATTCAGTAGACTATCTACTGTATACTTAACCTATGACGCCACTTAATAATATAACACTTAATACGAAGGATTATGTTGTCTCGATGTTTCTATGTTATCATATATTATAGTTATAACTTACCAATACATGATCCATATACATTCGACTTCTGTTTGTCACTACACCATTTTTCACATTTTTCGCAGCAAAATGTTGCGTCACTTATTTCATTTTTTTCTATGGCGTCATTCAACTTTTTCGTGTAAGGACAGCAATCTGAGATATATAATAGTAATAGTTTTGTCATATGTTGGTGTACATATATTATAGATGGAATACTTAAGAGGGAGAATCGCAGAGAGGGAAATATATCTTCTCCTTGACGTTTTTTTAGTTTTATCTAGCTATCAAATAAGATATAACTACTTATATTTATATTTAAGTTTCATTACTTTTAAACCAGACACTACACAATGTATGTTTTTTTTTTATCTATTTATTTTAGTATAATATTAAGAAATTCTGATCGTTGATAGGTATAAGTATTTCGGTTTATAACGAAACTAACCCAAATCACTGTTCTTTTAATGGGTTTTACGTTAGTTATTAAGTAGTACGAAAATTAATAATGTTTGGTCATATTGTTTAATAAACAATATGTGTGTGCTATGTTATTATAAGGACGTACCCTTGCAGATTTTAAACACTTTTGATTGTTCGATCGCAGGTAGCCAGTTTTTGCATGATCTACACGAAAACATACCCTTTCTGAAATTGTAAAGACGTGATGTTTAATCAGTTAGGCGTGTTTGCTCATACAAAGTTTAAATTAGATACTTACGTCTTATTAGAGCTTGAGTCCTTTATTGATGTAGATAATGTCTGATTATCCTGTGCGTTACCGTCCAATTTTAATGAGGGTGGGCAGCAATCTGAAATAGAAAAAATTGCGTGTAGTTGTAAAATTAATGAATAAACTCTTCAAAAATATATAATAAAATTTAAAATGCACAAATTTCCGATTTTTTGTACCAAATATACTAAATACATCACAGCGATAATATTTCAATATTAAATCATTCCGGTTGCCCGAAAAGCGACTTCAAAATACGCCACTGAATATAATAAATCCATATGTAAAGGAAAAGGATTGCCCGAAAACCTTATATTATTAATTACAATAGAAAATAACTTACCCGTGCATGTTCCATTAACATTCGAGTTTTGTGCCTCGATACACCATTTTTGACATACNAAAAAATACATCTATATATATATATATATATATATATATATAATTCTGATTTGATATTTATATTTTTTAAATATTAAAACGATTTTCGATAATATACCTTGAAAAAAACCTAAATTATTTGAATCCAAATTTTACAATTTATGGGTGTTCCAATGTCATTATTCAGTAGACTATCTACTGTATACTTAACCTATGACGCCACTTAATAATAAAACACTTAATACGAAGGATTATGTTATCTCGATGTTTCTATGTTATCAAATATTATAGTTATAACTTACCAATACATGATCCATATACATTCGACTTCTGTTTGTCACTACACCATTTTTCACATTTTTCGCAGCAAAATGTTGCGTCACTTATTTCATTTTTTTCTATGGCGTCATTCAACTTTTTCGTGTATGGACAGCAATCTGAAATAGATAATAGTAATAGTTTTGTCATATGTTGGTGTACTTATATTATAGATGGAATACTTAAGAGGAAGCATCGCAGAGAGGGAAATATATCTTCTCGTTGACGTTTTTTTAGTTTTACCTAGCTATCAAATAAGATATAACTACTTATATTTAAATTTATGTTTCATTAATTATAGATAGACATAAAATGTATTGTTTAAAACGAAACTAATCCAAATCACTGTTCTTTTAATGGGTTTTACGTTAGTTATTAAGTAGTACGAAAATTAATAATGTTTGGTCATATTGTTTAATAAATTACTTACAAGATTATGTTTCTATCCAAAAATGATTAATTTTTATTTTTTTACAGCAATTATATGAAATACAATACAGCATAACTATTTCTACACTGTATTGTACTTGTCTAGCCTAAATAAACTTCAAAATACGCCATGGAATATTTTTAATAATTTTTATAAAGATATAATTTTTCCGGTTTGTGTGTATACTATGTTTAAAAAAGGACGTACCCTTGCAGATTTTAAACACTTTTGATTGTTCGACCGCAGGTAGCCAGTTTTTGCATGCTCTACACGAAAACATACCCTTTCTGAAATTGTATAGACGTGATGTTAAATCAGTTAGGCGTGTTTGCGCGTACGAAAGTTTAAATTAGATACTTACGCCTTATTAGAGCTCGAGTCCTTTTTTAATGTAGATAATGTCTGATTATCCTGTGCATTACCGTCAAATTTTAATGAGGGTGGGCAGCAATCTGAAATAGAAAAAAATGCGTGTAGTTGTAAAATTAATGAACTAACTCCTCAAAAATATATAATAATATTTAAAATGCACAAATTTCTGTTTTTTTGTACCAAATATACTAAATACATCACAGCGATAGTATTTAAATATTAAATCATACCGGTTACAAGAAAAGCGACTTCAAAATACGCCACTGAATATAATAAAACATTATGTNAAAATTTAAAATGCACAAATTTCTGATTTTTTGTACCAAATATAATAAATACATCACAACGATAATATTTCAATATTAAATCATATCGGATACCCGAAAAGTGACTTCAAAATACGCCACTGAATATAATAAATCATTGTGTAAAGGAAAAGGATTGTCCGAAGACCCTATATTATTAATATTAATAGAAATTAACTTACCCGTGCATGTTCCATTAACATTCGAGTTTTGTGCCTCAACGCACCATTTTTGACATGCTTTGCAACAGAATGTTGCAGTATTTATCAGATTTTTTGTGGCGATCTCATACGTTTTTTCCGTATGCGGGCAGCAGTCTGAAATAGAATAGATTGCGGTGCATTGATGCATTAATGTTTATGTTTTTATTTAATGTATGAAGCCACTTAATAATATATCACTTTATACGATGGATCATGTTTTCTCGATGTTTCTATGTTATCATATATTAAAGTTATAACTTACCAATACATGATCCATATACATTCGACTTCTGTTTGTCACTACACCATTTTTCACATTTTTCGCAGCAAAATGTTGCGTCACTTATTTCATTTTTTTCTATGGCGTCATTCAACTTTTTCGTGTATGGACAGCAATCTGAAATAGATAATAGTAATAGTTTTGTCATATGTTGGTGTACTTATATTATAGATGGAATACTTAAGAGGGAGAATCGCAGAGAGGGATATATATCTTCTCGTTGACGTTTTTTTAGTTTTATCTAGCTATCAAATAAGATATAACTACTTATATTTAAATTGAAGTTTCATTACTTTTAAACTAGACACTACACAAAGTATGTTTTTTTTTATCTATTTATTCCAGTATAATATTAAGAAATCCTGATCGTTGATAGGTATTAATATTTTGGTTTATAACGAAATTAATCCACATCACTATTCTTTTGATGGATTTTACGTTAGTTCTTAAGTAGTACGTAAATTGATAATGGTCTGTCATATTGTGTAGTAAATTACTTACACGAATATATTATTTAGTTAAAAATGTTTAAGTTTTCTTTTTTTACTGCAGTTATATGAAATACAATACATCAAAACCATTTCAATACTATGTTATACTTGTCTGGCCTAAATAAACTACAACATACGCCATTGACTATTATAATAGTTTATATAAAGAAAAATGTTTTCCCGTTGTGTGTATATTATATTTTAATAAGGACGTACCGTTACATGTTTTAAACACTTTAGATAGTTCGACCGCAGGTAGCCATTTTTTGCATGTTCTACACGAAAACATACCCGGTCTGAAATTGTATAGACGTGTTGTAAATATCGGTTATGCGTATTTGTATATTTATAATAAAATTTGTGTTAGGTACTTACGCCATCTTTAGACTCGGGTCCTTCCCTAATGTAAGTATTCAATATGGTTAACAAAATTATCAATAAACAACGTTCAAAAAATACGAAAAGAAAAACAAAAATAAAACTGAGAATCGTTAAATAACGTAAGGAAAACAAGTTAAATATAAAGAATTAGATATATTATGTGGAACAATATGTGTTCAGGTATATTAATTTGTATGCGGTTATGGTAAACGGAAAAAAAAAGAATATATGCTATTTCGAAAACAACAAAATCAAGCTTATTGAATTGTTGTCGGTCGGCTATGGGTTCGTCTGTGATTATGTTATTTGTATAACTAGGTTACGTATTTAGCCAACACGAGAATAATAATTGTTTTTTTAAAATAATATTACATTTTTTCGCCGCGAATAGGCCGAGTATATTTCAAGGACGATTCCATTGTTCGAATGCGCATACAGTGAGGTCCATTGGACACTGTATTATAAGAATATAGTTACCGGTTGATATACACTATGGAAAATAAATAATAAATTATCGAATTGATGGACTCCGTAACGAAACGTTTTATTTTATACAATAAATACACTCGACGGTAACTCTGAAATGTTTTTAAGGTAAACGGGAAAATTTGGCTTATCTGATAGTGGAGCTTTTATTTTTCAAGAGAGAAATGAACATGCAGCGGACATTAGCTAGAAACGTCCCGTGTGTCCGGATTAAGAATTTTTTTTTTTTTTTTGAAGTACAAAAGTAAACATAATGACAACTTTTAAGTACCGGTGGTGATGAAATCAACCGTACCTAACCCCGGCATAAAAGAAAACAATTATTACTTCAATTTTTAAAATGTATTATAGATTTATCGATTATACCAGGTAAATGTGATTCCGGCTACAATAAATAAAACGATAAGCCATTTATCGAATTCGTAATGCAGTTTTATTTTTAACGTTAAAAATGTTTCGGGTTATTTTTTAATCTTTCATTTTATTTAAGTGCATTAAATTGTATAAATGTTTAAGGCATTTTTCCATGTTTCAGAGCATTTAAATCCGCACTCTAATAATATAGCTATATCAAGGTCGGCTAGTGTGGAGTATGATAATAATCGGTCGCATTGGCGTATTTAAAATATATGCGTTTCGCGGCGAAACAATTTTACAAACAGCTCCTACCCTCCCAATTATTTTCGCCCATTACTCTCTACAACCTCAAACTTTCCCTCTCCATCCTCGATTACTGAAAAATGTGCCCTTTGTTTGTTTTGAACAACATTTTAAAAATGTATATCCTATGGTTTAACAATTAGCAATTTCTATGTGTTTTGTTCGAATAAAAAATCATACCAAATAATGGCATGTATAAATTGTATACGTTATCAGTCGTTTCACTCGTATCACATTCAATTCAAAATGGTTTTGATACGATTAAATAATCCGTTATCGGTTATCATTTGTTATTTGCAGGGTTTACAAAGTGTAGACAACGCGATGTGGATAAAAGTCAATGCAAAAGGCGCCCGTATATCCGACATAAAATCACTCGTGGTTCCATTATGCAACAGCGCTTTCAACAATAACCAGCCATCACTTTTAAAAATAAAAACATAAATTACAATCAATCGATTAACCAATGACTCTATAAAGTGTTTTATACATTTTGCGATAAAAAGAAAAATGAATACCCTCGTTACCGCCCATAAAACCGATAAAATTTTGCCGCCGTGGTCGTTCGCCCATTTCACCGTCTCTCCAAACCGATTGGCCGAGTCGGTACGGCCGAAAGACTCGCGAAAATACGGATCTGTCGGTGAAAATAATTTACTCGGCCGTGGTTTAGCGTTTTCGGCTGCATCTGAGTACTGTCCCAACAACCTTTTTTCATGCCGATTCCGTTCATAATAAAAAGAAGCTTAACCGAAAACATTACGATGTTACCATATAAATGCAATAAAAAAAAAAATAATAATAATAAATCCGGACACTGATACGCACGAATACGTGCCTGGAAAGTTCAATAGTCAAACGGTATTATTACATTCGATTATTTAGTGCGATACAACCGCGGAAAGCTAAACGGTATAAAATCGTTATCGTTGTCGTAAATTTTACGCTTTCTGCGCATGTGTGTATACGTATTAATATAGCGTGGAAAACGCAAAAAAAAAAGGGACAGGAACTCGTACGGCCGAATACGCTGCCCGGTACGGAATTAGTACGCGGGTTTCGAAAACCCGGGACGGGACTGTGGCGCGTCGTTGAATTCAAATTTCGCGACCCGGGACGGAGCTCGGGCCGCGGCCGCGCGTTCTCGCGCCACGGTTTTCATAGGTCGCCGGGCACACGCGATCGCCCGCCGCGCAGCCGCCGCCGATCGCGCGCGCCCGCTATCGGGAGATTTTCGCGTGCGCGGCGCGGACCACCCGCGCGTATTACGCGTCGCGAACGCACGGCACGTTTTACATATTACCGCGGTATCCCGGCCTTGCGTACGCGACAATAACAATACGGTAATTTATGTAATATCGCGTACGATAAGAAAAACGAACAAAATGAAACCGGGCGAGGAGTCGCGTGGGCATTCCGCGACGCGCTAAAGGGAGGAGAGAGAGAGAGAGAGAGAGACAGAGACAGAGACAGAGAGAAAAGAGCGAAATAAAATTCCTCGTCCGTTCGGATGCGGCGTCCGCTCTCCGCTCTCGGCTGACCGTCGCCGGTAAAAATATCATACACCGTACATAACATAAAAATAATAATATGTGTACACAGAGGTATACGAGCGCGCGTATAAAAATAATAACGTATGCGGCCGGAGAACGGGAACAACAATGAAATAATAAAACGCGCGCGCGCGCGCCCCGCGTTCGAGTTCCCACAGATCGCGGCGGCGTCGTCGCCGTACAGTACACGTACCCCGCGTCATAACGTCGTCGTCGCGGCGTTCGCCGTTTGCCCGTCCGATTTCCGATCCGCCTTCGATCGTCCTTTTCTTTTTTTTTTTTGTCCACCCGTACGCGCGGACGTATACGTTTCTCTCTCTCGGCCCGCGTCTCTCTCTCAACCGCGGCCCCGCGATAATTTATCGACGGCGCATAAATCATCATGGCCCGCGGCCCGCGCCTATGTTATTGTTGTACCGCGGGGGTACCGGTATGTCTACCGATATTACAACATCACCGCGCGCTTTTTATAGTACGCCCGGCGAGTATTATTATTGTTATTGTTTTTTTTTTTTTCTACAGAGATACGGTATAATAATAACAGCGACGATAACGGCGCGTGTCGCACGGACGCGCTATCCGATTTTCCGCCGTGACGGTCTCCGCACGTCGCGGCCGCCGCGAGAATCTCCCCCCCCCTCCCCTCGCCGGAGTGGACAGCGCGGGGACACCGACGACGGGATCGGATAATACGCGTGAGAACGTCGCGAAAACCTCCGCGCGAATAAGCACGGCGCACCGTACAGACACGCTTTTAATTTTCGTTCGACACGACGTTCGTCCCGGCCGGTCCTCCGCCCGCGCGAATACATCCGCGACGCGCGAATCGCCCGCGTTCGCCGGCCGGATCGGATTGCCCGCGTATTGTTTACCGCGGTTATTGTTGCGCGCCGCGGTTTTTCCCGGCACGACGATAATGCGCCGGTCGATTTACGAACGCGGTCGGACACCGCGCGCATAAACCGTACGGCCGAGCAGTGTACGCGCGTGGTCCCGTCGCGCGCGCGGCAATATTATTGCCATCGAGTACCGCGCGATTGCGATCAGACGACGGAACAGTTGTCCGCGTGCCCGCGAAAATCGGCGTTCCGCTCGGACGTGGCGCGTGATGCGCCGAGTACGCATTAGAAGGATATTGTCGCGCAGTCGAACGAATGACGTCGCCGCGCGGGACACATTGGAATTTGTTTTCCGGAACATGTTTTCAGAAACGAGCAGCTCTACGAGATTATGTTCACGTTAATTTTTCGTCATTATTATTTTCGGGGGGGGGNGGGGGGGGGGTGGGGCGAAACGACCGAAAGCGCAAAAGTCCACACACGGACGGAGTATTTGTTAAGATTAGTTTTAGTGTTGACATTTTTTTTTACTTCTGTCAAGCCATCGACGAGATATTCCGCTATTGAGTTTGGGTTGGAGGAGAGTGGTGGTGCATTATGAACGCGCCGCGCGCCGTACAGCCACACGCATGAGATACTCCACTACTCTCAGTGCCTGATTAACCGTATGGACTGAAAAGGCTGCAGCCCAGAGCACCGTTAAATGATGGGGAGGGGGCGCCACGAGAAAATATTTTTTTTACCTTTGTCCGACGGCGCGGGTATAATTGTAACTTTTGAATTTTTAAATTGCTATAACATTTAGGCTTTAAGTTGTAGTTACCTGCAATTTTGTGATATCTCTACAATCTTAATTGTATGCGTGTTCTCTAATATTGAGAAAAAAATATTATTCCCTTCTCGAGCTATGAAGTCGACTTGTACATAGAATCTTTAAACCCGTTAAAGGCAAAATTGTACCCATGTGTATTCATTATATGGGAGTGGAGCAAAAAAGAGTGACAAATATCTTTTTGAATACGATTTTGGTTAATTAAAACAATAAATACAAAACACTTTGGTTATATAAATTAACCCCAGCCTACTGGTGGCAAATCAATTAATCAGACCCTGTCTACTCTCCTTCGACCCATACTTAAAAGTGGATTGACGGAAATCAAACACTTCAGCACTAAAATGTATTATAACCAATTATATTGCGTCTGTTCGTGGAACTGTCATTATTGTAGGTTGCTATTTGTAAGTTAAAAGTAGGTAGTGGTTTTACTCCTAAAAATAAGGGTGACAAAAAATAAAAAGTTAATACCTTCCGAGATAATGTGTGTGTCCGCTTAAATGAATCGCCTGGTAAAAATAAAGACATTCACGATTAGCTACTATGACCGGACACGAAAATAACAAATAGATTATTGCCATTGTTCGTGTTGTTTCCGAGGAACCCGGATCGCGGACGACCATTGGCGGATTGGGGGAGGGTTACGGGGGCTTAGCCCACTAAAATGTTTTCAAAGCCTTCCTAAAATAGCATGTTCCTATTTTTAATAATAATGACATGTATATGCATATCGTGCACTTTCATTTTTAGTACAACGTACACATTTTTTACAAAATAAATACCTAGCGACGACTGGTTATTAAATACTATTTTACGTTTCGAAATATAATCACAGATATAATTTCGTCTAACATCAATCCATACGTATATTTCGCATAAAAACTTACTATAGACTTTCTAATCTGTCGTGTCTGACCAAATCGGCGAATTGAGTTTACTGATAAATTATTGACACGGGAAACGGCGGTATTTTTATAATATCGGTTCAATCATATTGTTTGTGGATTCGCTGTTAATAATAAATAATACATTGAGTGTTGTACATTTATAAAAATTAAATTCTCCACTAAAGCCAACCTTCCCTGCGACTTCTCGCCTACAACAAATGGCCCACTTCTCATGCGATGCATGTTTGTCTTTATTTTTTTTTTTGCAATCTCTTATAGACCACATAGTCTTCAGATCGATTTCATCAGTGCTATCGACGATTACAATAAAATGTGTTATTGTACATATACTGTATAACATTGTAGTATAATACTTACCTTGGTGGTAGACTCTTGTCACGTTTACCGATTGCAGTGGACATAAGCATTGGGAGGTCACGCATATCTTGTCGATATATCTAGGTGAATTTGACCGAACCATACGATAAAAAATTTATTCGAGATTCTAAAATGTAATGGTTATTTAATAACAAGCAGCATGTATTCTTGGGAATTGGAAAAAGGACGAAAAAACAACGTTTTTATTATTTTCATAAAATATTTTTACGGTCTAATTGTTTTTTTTTTTTTTCAATATCATAGAGGACGACTACAATTTTTCACCAAGCGTGCTCATCCAATTTTTTCGGTTGACTTGTATGCATTGAAATTCGGATTTTTGAAATTTTCAAGTGCAGCTTAAGCCGATATTTTTGAATACTTAGACCTTTTACAACATTTAAGGAGTATGCCATGGTGATACCAACGTTGGTTTTTCAAATGAGAACCTATATTAAAAATTCCATAAATAGATATTGCTTTAAATAAATTTTGGTGTTAAAATTGTTGATTTCCCTCCACCTGTTACCTAATGAGATATTCCGCTTTTAATTGTAGGTAGGGGGAGAGTAGTGAAGTATCATTTGTGCAGGGAAAACGGGAAAATGAATACTTTCATTATATTATCGTCGTAGTTCCGTTTCGGTTAAAAATAATCGTAGGGATTTGATATTTTTGCCGAATATTTATATGGTACACTATCATTTTTCGTTATATCCTGCGTATATATATATTCTGCAATAGAAATTAGTTTCTGTATTTTATTATCGTTATTATTTTTAATTGCATTCAATTTCTGTACGCCATGTTGTGTCAGCAATTATAAAATCGAAAACGGTGCGTAAAAACCGATATTCGTCTAATGAACGGGACCTTCGTCCGCGAAGATTGAAACTCGGTTTTAATCTCCGTGCGACTTCGGAAAACGCGTTCTTCCGAACGCACAGTGCACGCGCATAATATGTATAGTAATGTGTGTACCTTATATTATACGATAATATAGCATACCTCCTACGCCTCCTATTATGCTTGTATTAAATCACTGTACATTGTGGTCGCGAAGCGAACCGAAATGCATTAGAAACGTAACCTTCACGGGCAGTATAGCGATTTGCCTTTGAACGTTCATTGCGTTGCGACGTAAATAGTGTGAAATTGGAAAAATCGTTTAGGTTTTCTGTATTATCATTATTATTGGGCGCGACAAAATGATTGGGATGCACGTCCTACGCTCGTTATTTACATTGACGTCCGTCCGTAATGTAACATACGTGTCTGCGAAATTGTTTTATATATATTTCGAAAATGATAAAGCTCGTACGTAGCTTATTATTATTTTTTGCTCGTGTAGCGAGTCGGACGCGCGTCAAAGAAACAAATCAAAAGAAGACGACATAAATGTTAATAGTTACGATCCTATAATCTTATTATTATATATTATTAATAAATCGGATGATAGGTAGTGTTGAGCTTTGTATACATTCCAAACGGGGAAACGTACACGTTCACCAGTTTATTAACGTCACCGTAACGTGTAAAATATCGGTGTCTCGGAACATAATATAATGTGCGTTCTGAATGTCAGTGTGATATCGACGATAAAAACGTTGATGGGGTGAGGGGGGGGGTAGACTATAGGTATTAAAATACCGTTAGTTTCAATATCATTTTAATATTTCGAAATGGCGTTACCGAGCACTAACTAAATTCGGGGAAAGGTACAGTTATGGTTGCAAGAGTTGTATTATATGTTTTATAGTCTTCCTCTAGATATTTAAAACTCATTATTTCCCGTTAAAACTCGACATTTAAACTAAAAAATGGTTGGGAAGGGGTTGAAATTCGAAACACTCTAAAGACCCATTATTGATACTTGAACCGTAAATACACAAAATTGCGTCCTCCTGACTTTATTTCGGGGATATTTTGAGGTGTGCAAACACAATAAAAACATCTTCCTAGCACAACGACGTTGTAATATTAATATTGAAGTTATCCAAAATCGTATCGCTTCAATCCGCCAATAGAACAACTAACATTCTTGAGTGTGAGCCGATTTGGTCCACATAAATCCGCTAAGTGTCCGAAAAAAATAAAATAATACGTATACACACAACAGAGTGCAACGACGGTCTCTATTTTCGGGAGAAATTCGACAAAAAGTTAACAATAATTCCTATAATAAAAAAAATATGTATGATATCGATGAAATAGTCTCCTGGCTCCGTCGAAACCAAACCCTGAAACCGTATCTTCTTATCCGCTCGCGCGCGGCTTCGGGTATAGACCCCGGGGAGTTTACTGTACGGCCGCCCGTTCGTATACCTGCGCGCATAAATACCGCGGGACGTTTGCGAAGTATAAAAAACAAAAACCGCAAAACACGAGACTGCAGCGGACCGAGTCGGACGACTCCTATCCGCGACGGTATTGCAGAGCATGATATACTCGTATTATACGAGACGCGTCCGTACGGGCACACCCGGGGGAACGCGATTATTCATAACTTATCTCGAGCGAAAATCACGCGCCCGTCGGATTTATTATAGGCGCTAAGAAATAATTTAAAAAACACGAAACAAAACAAAACAAAAATCGCGAACGCGTTTTCTCTCGTCCCGCGGACGCGTTCGTAAATTATTATTTTACACGAGTATTATATCATGTTTATCGTGGCGTATAGGTGGTTACCACCTATGTACGCACGTGCGTGTTACGATGCCCAGCTCCGACGCGTATGTGGTTTACGCGTACGGATACGAGAAGAGTAAAAAAAAACAACAAAAAAATAAAATACGATTGTCATACGACTCGATACGATAACGTTATTATTATCAGCCGCTGCTCGGCGGTCGGACCCGCGGAAACTATACGCGATATTATTGTAATCTCTCTCCCGGTCTCGGCCGCCGCTTTTGCCAGACCCGTCTCCGATTTCCTGTAAATTCCAAGCGACTACTACCGCCGCAGCCGCCGCCACCGCCGCCGCCGCCGTAATAATAATGTAAACGTACGCCCGTGTTATAATAATATTCGCATTTTTTTCCCATCCTCTTCGTTTCTTTTCTTTTTTTTTTTTTTTAATCTAATGAGTGGAGAGGAGCCGCGCGATTTCGCATTCCGAGGCCCTCCCCCCTCCCCCGACAATACAATCATGACATTGTTCCGTGCGCGCCGTTAACTATCGCGTCGGTCGGCCGCTGCCGCGGACGGCCGCGACCCGACCGCCACTCGGTAAAATAATAACAATAATATAAAAGAAACGCGCGCGCGTAATAAACGCGAACGCGGATGACACGGGCAACTGGTCGATCCCGGGCCGCGAGATTACAATAAATATTATCGCCTATACCTATATTATAACACGAACGCATGTACGTACCAGTAGAAAAACTTTACCTAGATACCGTAATAATCGTGAGGTTTTTTTTTTTTTTTTTTTTTTTTTTTTCCCGAAATGGCCATATCGGTGTCAAATAATTTGTAATCGACGTGCCGTATCTCTTTTATGCGACCGGAACGGCGAAACAGTAACAGATCAGCCGAAAGTAATGAACGCCAGGAGTTTAGGAAAAAAAAAAAAAACAACTAGTCGATTTATAACCGCCCGCAGGTAAGTGTTGGGTTAACACACGGCTATAGCCACGGTTAATAACATCATACGACATTATCGTGTAGTGGTTACTACATTTCAAAGTTATCACATTATCCTTATTATTAATTATTATTCAAGTTAAAACATTATCCTTAATCCGAACTGTTAAGTTTTTAAATTAAAAAAAAAAAGTGACGTTTAGTTAGACGTAGTTTTTTCCCTGTCCCTTTCATTTTGAGTCCCGGGAAAGATCGGTTAAAGTTAATTTTTGGCATTTTGTTTTGTTATTATTGTTTTTTTTTTCTTGTGTAATTGTTTCCCTTTATTTCTCGGGCCAAATGGTTGAACGTTGATTTTGGCTATTTTATTTTTACTAATCGGTCATATGTGTTGGATAATTTGTATTTTTCAGGTGTCCGTTTACTTTTATACGTATACTCTATTTATAAGTACATACATCTTTTATGAACCATCGCGTGTAAGTGAATATTTTTTGGTTCGATGGGTTTTCGCAACATTTAATTGGGTGTATTTTAAGTAATGACTTGGTACCTATCGGAAAAACATCTCGATTGATTGTATCTCGTCAATAGTTTCTTCTCGACATTTGTCTCCCTTTGACCCACTAACCACACGTTTTGATTTTAAGCATAAACATTTTGCGATTTTAAAATGAAACTCTGTCGTGAAACGTGCGATTTCCGATGGCTCCCTGTATTATTGAAATATCTGCCCAGATTTTATAGTAAATAAATCAATTATATTGCAGCCTTTCTAATAAAATGTTTGTTTTTTTTTGGTGTTCAGTTTATTATAATTTAAAATCCGAAATGTATAACAGCGTTTTATGTTACATTAGTTCAATGTTTATTCTGTACTTAAATTTAGTTTTTGTATAATCATTGTTGTGATAGGTAATAAAACATTTAAAAACGCAATGTTTTCATACAGATAATGTTCTGTCTATTAAAAACTCACATCGACATGCTGCAAAGCCGTTTCTGTTAAAAAAAATACCAAGATTATTAGACGAATACGCAGTACCTACGCTATATAGAAATCAGTTTACTGAGAAACTATTACGCGATATCTCAGTTGGAAGTATTTTTTTTTTTATCGTCTAGTAAACGGCACGTACTTTCATGTCACATAACAATAATTATTATTGTTATATTAAAGTATCGAACGATTTTTCGCAACATTTTACAATCGATTTTTAAGGCATTTCCAGTGATGTTTTTACGACTTTTCGTCTTATTGATAAAAAAAAAAAAAAAACGCAGAATTTATTACCGTTTCACGAGAACGCTGGGTAATATCATTTTTGCGAATTCCGCGTTTACCGCTTGTCTATTTAGGCGGACGTGCGGTGGATATAATAATAATTTTTACTCGTAGTTATGATTTTGACGGGTTCGGATTCGTTTCGGACTCGTGTCCGGGTTGAAACGTTTTTCGCCTATATTACGACCTCCACCGCGGGTTAAATACTGTCACGACCTCAATATTGTTCACAATAATAATATACCGTGCGTCCCGGTAGCTCATACACGATATTATTATAATACGGTACACTTTAACCGCGACGACGACGTCTCTATTGTAAAGCATAATATAATAACGTCGCGTTACGTCTTCATAGTGCACGTATAAGTCTCGAACTCTCATGCACGCCGCGTTTAAACTCGTTACGGACATAATATACAGGGTGATCCGTTTATGCGTCGATTTTCTCCGGGGATTTCGAGGGAATTCGATTTCGGATATTTTTCGTTTTAAACCGTTACGTATTACTACACGGTTGTATGGAATATCGTTTGAGTTTTATTACGACTCTGTTTCGAAACCGTCCCCCCCCCTATATTACTATACCCCTCATTACCCCTATTACCCGTACCGTTTGAATTTTAAAATAGAACCCCTCCCCCACATTTCATCACTTTATACAGTTTAAGATCGATATTCGCGGTGTGTTCAAGGTGCGGGGAGAGTGCGCGGCTAAGAAAAATGCCTCGCCAAAATAACGTTTAAACGATTCCATATCATACTATACAATAATAACGACTGGAAAAAAAAAAAAAAACCAAAACAAAGAAACCGAATTATCCGCTTGACGTAAAACGATAATACTTATCCTCCGAGAAAATCGCCGGATCGTGACAAATCGATCGTCCTGTATGTTTATAAAATGTGTAATTTTTTTCTGTTTTTTTTTTTTCAACGCCGTCGCCGCTTGGCAAACCGTTTGATTAATAATCGTTAAACATTTTACTTTATTGATTCTGGTGCGCGTCCAAGTGCCGTACAGGTATGCTATATAATGTAATTATTATCATAATCGTTGTTTACCGGTGTCGCGAGCGGCTCCGTTTGCGGGCTCTCCGAGATAATACACAGATGTATAGTGCGCATTGGACCGTACCTACTTTCCGTAACGTACGACTTTTATTACGGTGTACACACGATTGCGCGGACGGGGGAAGTAAAAACGTTATTAAAATCGACAAATTCGCAGACGTATTAGCCGACGCGCGCATAAACACAAACACTTTTAGATGTCGGGTGCCTACGACAGACGCCGACGTGTACGCGTATAATATACCTATTATGTGCAGAGTTATAAGTATGAAATCGTATTATGTACAGTTTAATAAACGGCATTTCGATGCGGTTTGCATTAGGGAAAAAAAAAAAAAAAAAAAATATCACGTATATTATGATACCAGTACGCATATGATGTTATTATATTGTATATTTGCGCGAATGAAACTTTGTTATCGATCGTTTATATGCGAAATCCACTTTTTAATGTGTACATATATTTACTGAAAGAAGAAAAAAACATTTACATTATATTGGAAAAAAAAAAAAATTGAAACGCGGCTACAACACGATCGAGTAAATTTCGTTCACCTTTATCGCGCGTCGCATCATTATCGCGAAGTTATTTTCATAAAAACATGAACCGTTGGACGTTTACTAGCTTTTACGGTTTCATATCTATACAACATTTTATATATTTTAATATACATAGCCGAGCAAAAAACTGTATATGTCAATACAGAAAAAGTAGGTCGCGAGCAGGCCCCTTAATAAAAATACCTAATATGTATTATTATTATTATTACACTTACCTTGGATTTACTTATGGTCCTTCGTACCAAATGACTGGTAGAAATGGAGAGTATTTATAAATACGTGTCTTATAAGTCTTTAAAATATATTCAGAAAATAAAAAACCAGAGTCGTCAGGACATTCACTTATTAAATTGGCAAGTGCATCTTCAACTTCATCGCATGATAGTAATGGTAATCGAAAAAATTGTTTCAACCGTTTTCCAAGATCGTTTTAAATAATGTAGGTTTCTTTTAAAGATTTCTCACATTGAATTTTAAAATTAATTTTTGATTGAATAATCTAATGTTGTATACATTTTATAAACTAATTAAACTTATGATTTCTTACATTTTCCCACCTTGCTTGTCATAAATGAAATCTGCAACCTTTTATCTCGGCATCGGGGAAACTTATCAACGCTGATTATGGCGGACAGCTAATTTAAAATCTACATATAGTGTCTTTAAATTAAATGAACACGAACTCGTTTCAAAACAAATCGATTTAATAAATTCCCATATTTCAACATAAGTATTTTGGTTTTTACCGTTTAAAAAGAAAAAATAAATTAAAGGAATATGGAATCCATCTTTGAACCCGTATAACTGGAAAAAAAAATGTTTGGAAAATATTCAAATGTACCATCAGCAAATATTAGAAAATGACCGCGGTATCGATACCGACTATTTTACAATAACCGACAGATCCGAATTCGTGTAAATCGGCTAATGCTAATCGCTTTCCTCGTTCCGAATTAATTATTTCTATACGCGAACCGAAGATTTTTATTACATAAACAATAAAATACAAACTCTTAAATACCTGTCTACCGACGCAGTACCGCTAACTACACCGTGCATTTGGTACTCGAGAAAACGTTTGGTACGATAACGAATTTTATCTCGTATGCGTTTTATATTTATATGTCTGTCGTCGTACATCTCAGGACATTTCCTACAAAATACTAAATATATCGTTTAAGTTTTTCACACAGAACGCGGTTCGTAATATATTTATTTATACACGGCAATGTTGCGCAATCGTGTACGTATTTCGATGGCTATTAAAATATACACGGTTGAGCGAAATTTGCTCAATCGTTCTTCACCGTAACGTACAAACGTAATAAATTATTATATTGCGATGCGCGCGCACCTCGCGTTTATAATATCGAACTTGGCCTTTACGGTTTAATAAAAAATTAATTTTATACCGTCTCGTAAAAAACAAAAACAAAAACCGTGTACGACGAGCTTGCAAGCGCATTATTATATACTGCACATTAAATGGGCAATCTCTGGTCGGATACACCTACGTCCGAGCAAGGCGTTAACACGCAATTTATTCGTTTTATTATTATTATTAAAAAAAAAAAAAAAAAAAAAACACATATATATAACGCTATTCGTATCAATAACGATGATAATAAACGTCTCGAGATTCGACATCTTCCGTGGGCAGCTCGCGATACGAAAATCGTTTGGCCATAAAGCCTACAAAGACCATATAGTTGTCCTGACCCATGGGCGTCCAAAATGTCTCGACTCCAAGCTCCAAACTGTCCGGTCTGAAATTCTCCGGACCGTCACCAACTATTCCGTAACCCACGGTGTGTTAGAAACCAGACCATAAGAAGCAAAATATTCGCCTCTCATTTGTTCGCATATTGCTAAACGGCCCAACTACCGAACTACTAAACTGCAGCCAACCCGCACAGACACAGATATTTTAAACGGACCGATTCGTTTTAACAGAACCGATCCAACTGTACTTCGCGTACCTTATGCATGCCTTATATGCTTTCTGATAGAAGCTGTGTTCAAAACAAATTAATTATGTACAGAGTAATGCAATAATAAGGCGAGTAGTTAAGTCATGACAGTCGCGATCGCGCGGTAAAAACTCTATAACATCAAAAACATCTATAATCCGGTGGTTAAAATATATCCTATTTACGGTTAGATCGTTTGAGTCTCACTTATAGTAAAACTATTCGCTCCATTTAGTTTATGTATGGAGACTTTGACGAATTGACGAAATGTTAAAAAAAAATAAATAAATTTTTGAAAATTGTACCAAAATGAAAAGAATATGAAACCACAAATAGTTCGCATAAGTCATCTACTGTTTTTGATACAAGAAAATTGAAGAAGTGTATTGATGGTAAATTGTGCACAGTTAATGCAGCGTGCAAAACGCTCACGCGGATTTTGATTATGCGATATAATACTAATAATTCAGATTGATAAATGACGTGTGATATCTCCAATGACGTTTTATAACGGTATTAAAGAAATTTAAAAAATGGTTAGGTTCATTGGCTACGCGTGATAACTGAGCAATTGAGGCGGTCCCAATATTAGCGTCTCTCCCCTATATACATTTGATATCGAATTATGCGGAACACGGGTACCGTTTCCGTGTCTCCGCGGATAATTGCGCTGTTGATAATAACGTAATTTCCTCCGGGTACGAAAACGACGTAGACTTCGCAGTAGTAGCCAACCCACGGTAGTTGACCGTCTCCGTTACGGTTTTACCGGCTGCAGCCGCGTACACGCTCCGGGAGGGTTCACAATCGCTCACGTTTTCGCTCGTTGTCGATCCGTATACACGCGCGCACCGAAAACTTCGACTGAATAGCGTATAGAAAAAAAAAAAAATAATAATAATAAAAAAATGCTTACCCGACGCCATTAACGCCGACACACGCGTCGTGCGTACCGTACACCGCTTGACATCTCGATAGAAACATCTGTATATTATTATTATTATTATTCACGCGCGCTCCGGTCGGCCGCGTAAGTTTATGTATTACAATAATTTATGTATGTGTTTTAAATCCGATCGATGAATCAATATAATAACTCGTTATATCGACGCGGGCTCGCGCGCGCTCTCGTTACTCCGGTGAGTTGTCAGGTTTATCGATTTTTAATATCAAAACAAGTTGTCACCGTCCGAAAAATTAACATAATTATAATCGAACGCGCTGACGCCCGAATATAATAATGATGCGTGTGCGCACGTACGCACGCCTATTTAATAATCTAAGGTAGCGGTGGCGCGCGACCTTTTTTCGATCCGCGGCCCCCCCCAAAATTATTTATTTTGATGATACGACCCTCCGTCCCGACAACATTACGAAACTGTATAATGCACACCTACACTTAACGGTCTTAATGTTTACAAACGTTTTATCGTTAATTTTAGACAATTTTCATATGCCATTAATTTAATTTAATCGAAAACATAAAAAAAAATATCAGAGTTTCATAAAATCTAAAATAAAACAAATTGCTGAAACTATCATAATTATAATCGACGTTTCAATATTTTTAAAATTATAAAATTACTAGGTATTGCATGGTTTAATGATTTTAATGAGAGACCCGAGACCTTGACGCGATCGAATCTATGTTTGATATTTGACACTGCTACACAAATAAATATATAAAAAATTGTATAAAACTATATACCTTTCTTTCTATATACCGTTCTCATTTGTGTTAAATTATTGGTGACCCCCTAATAAATTATCGCTACCCCCTTAGGAGTCACGACCCCCAGGTCGTGCACCACTGTTCTTAGGGGTAGATAGCACTAAAAACTGTACAGTTTTACAATTTTTTTACCGCTAAATTGCGGCTCTGACGTCATAATATGATTTAATTGTAGGTACACGGGGAACGTGTAAAAAATGAAATAAAGAACAGCGAAAATGTTCAAATAAAATTGTACGGTAAGTAACGGATCGTGCGCAGCTGTACTCGCCAACCGAAACGATACAGATTGAGTTGCGCAGCCGCCGAAAGGACGGTAACAAATAAAAATAATACTTTTTATCATACACTATTTGCACTCGATTTTCGTACACCAAATACTGTATCCGGTCTTTTTTTCAAACACTTACAGACCGCTGGGAAAATGTTTTTTCGATTTCCAAAGCCACCGCTGTGGCGTGATGAACGCAGCGGCGAATTTCGTTTGTGATATCAGTACGTTTTTTTCACTCAATCGTCGAACACATTAGTCATCGACGCGTTCGGAACGGGTCTGTGCGAAATATTATTCGATAATGAAAATCGCGCCCGGACGATATTGCGATGGGCGATGGACGACGGCCACGTGAGGAACCCCGGCGTTACGGAAACCGTTCGGTTCGCCATAGTATGCGAACAAACAGCCAATATAACTGTACGAAACATACAAATTTGCACAAACCCGTACGGCAAAGTCGTCGGCAACGGATAAATAGATTAGGAATGATGTCGCGACGGCCAGACGAAACAATTGGATTTCAGCGTATATTTTTTAAACGACATTTTCCCCATAACCGTAATTATTAACCTTCCGGCCAATTTTTCGTATTTATTAATCTAGACTCGCACGCGTACGTCGCATTCGTCGAACCGGTGGACGTCTCGCGAATGCGACGGTGTTTTTGCGCTCGCCGCGCGGGCGAATCTATACGCTCGGCGTCACGGTCGTCGCTTTTCCACGGGCTAGTCGCGCGGCCCGCGCGTCATTCTCGCGCGTACGTTGTCCGCGGACAGCACAACGGCCGAATGGGAAATCCGCGTGCACGGCGGCGAGCCGTCCGCCGCGAAAAAACCGCCGCGTCCCGTCCGCGCGTATTTCCCGCGCGCGCTGTCGTAACCGCGGCGGCGTCGGCGTGTAAAACGGCCGTCGCCTCGCGGGCCCGGCTCGTCAACGCGTCCGCGGGCGCGTGCGGTCGGCACGCGGGCCGTCGACCGCGGTCCGGTCGATTCGAAAACGCATCGCGTCGCTCACCGATCGTTCGACCGCGCGGGCCGATGGCGATCGATCGGTTCAATACACGGACACATCGGTGTTATAAATGACATGTTAATCGTTTACTCGTAACGCGCGCGCGCATTCAAATGCATCGCACTGGAGGCGGCGGCGGCGTCGACGACGACGACGATACGGCGTCCGAAAAACGCGTTCGGCCGCCTATACCGCGCCGCGAAGTCCGGCGGTTTTTAACGCGCGCAGTCCGCCGGTTTTTTTTTTTTTTTTTCTACAAAACCGCCCGTCGCGGGTCGGACGCGTGGCCACAGCCAGTGGCCGTCCGCGGCACCGAAACCGATACGGCGATAACGCACACGCGTCAACCGCCGACCGATCGACGTACTGGTCGGTCGCCCGTGAAAACGTGTGCGGTTCCCGTTCGCGCGCCCATCGATCATCCCGCTGCGGCCGTATAAGCGCTGTGCGCGTGCGTCCGCGCGGATCGCGAAAGACGGTTCGCGCGTCATCCGCGGTAACGCGGGCCGTAGTTGAAATGTTACGTTTTTGCAAAAACGTATCGTTTATTTTTTAAAGGCGTACCACTAGGAATCGAAAAATACGTTTTCGGTATCGGGGGGGGGGAAATAAAATTACGGGAGCACGGACTGGTGCAAGGGCGGCGTATTTGAGTACAGCAAACGAAGTCGGTAATAAGTTGACTAAAAGATATCGTGGGGGGGGACTTTTTTAAAATATAATTAAATCCACATTGATTTGTAAAAAAAAAAAAAAGGCGTATACCGCGTTCAATGCGTGTACGTGTAATTTTATTGTTTTCCGTGATAAACATCGTTAAAAACTGTTTTGCGGTTTCACTTTTTTTGCTTCCTGAAAAAAAGTGAAATTTATTAGACGTCCTTTATTAACAAAACACCGTCGATGTAACCGTTCATGATTGTTATTATTTTTTGCGATCGCGTATTATACTTCGCATACCTACTTAGGCATCGTTATTGATCGTTAACGAATCGACGCGTAATCACGACTTTTTTACTTAATCATTTTTCAAACGGGAAAACCGCCGAGATTCGCGGTTCAAATCCTGATAGTACATATACGTGCAAGTGTACCAATACAACGTTATTTAGAAGGAAACGACTGTTCAATCGGTTTAAATGTCTAATATTCGGTGTTTGAAATGGACAAATTTAAAAAGAGGGACTGTAATAAGACGTATTAAAACAAATCAGCGTCCATTGCGATTATTGAACTCAACTGAATCCATATGGGGGCTACACCATTATATTGACAGATTAACGTTTTACTTTCATAATTGATGATGTTTATTTTAGATTCTATATTCTGGTTCTAATATAATATGAGCTTTTGTCGTTTTATTTTTTCTGCCGGAAATCTTGCTCCGAACATCAACTTTAGAAGTGACGGTTTCTGGTAAAAAAAAAAATTGTATCATTGTTGCAACGCGGTAGGTAGTATTTTTTTTTATTTATTTTATTTTCTTTGTAATATTCTAAATTATGGAGAAACCCCTAGAAAAAAATCGGGAAAACCTTTAACCGTTACATTCGCACAATAACGGTTACCGTTATATTTTATTTTGTTTATTAAAACAGTGGAAAATAACCGTAGAGTCGAGAAATGTCACTGATTCCCTTACTTAGGCATAGTCGTTTTCAAGACATTGGTACAATTTCTCGTTCCGATTCACCCTCTCTGTGGCCGCCACTGCGTCCCGTACGTGGATTCTAGCGCTGATAATATTTTAAGATCCAATGTCGTTTTTGTAGATGTTTCACCTCCATGCGGTTATCCGGGTATGCAATAACCGTGTCCACGTGATGTTTATACGTTATAATAACACAACGCCATTCAACGTTACCAATATTTCCGGTATTACTATCGAAAACCATGTTTCGCACTACCCGACCGTCCCCGTTTTATGCGCGAAGGTGCGGCGCGGAGGGACGTAGAACCTCTAAACGAATCGACAATTAGATTGTATCACATCATTGGCGTTGGTCGGTTTTTCGCCCTCGAGTAGTGGTAGCCAATGCGGCCCGGAAATCTAAAAGTGAAATTGACGTTTGTGTTAACGATAACAACTACGGCGATTGTTATGGGCGAGCACGCTCGACATCGCGCCGTTTCGCGCACGGTCGCGGTGACGGTTCGGCGGTATTTTCGAATCCGTTGTAGAAAGTCCCGCGGCGCGGCTCGCGAGTGTTCACAGTTACGATAACAATAATAATTGTAACTACAATATTATCGTATACGCGCCGTAGCGCGCACAGCCCCGTTCGTGTTTATGCGGTATTTAACGGAACGTAATTAAACGCATTATTATTGTTATTTTGTCCGACACAATATTATTGTTATTGTTATCGAGAGTCATCCGCGGATGGCGACCCGGACAATACGCGCGTCCGTCACGCGGTAAAAATTCCCATGTTCCGTTCGTGTGTCTGCGAATGGGTGAGGGGGGGGGGCTAACGATAATGCCGCGTCGTTAGTTCGAAACCGACGGTGGCCGCGCTTCCGCAACAGTTTACACTATCGACGGTTTCGAGATCAACTATCGAATATTTTCGGGGCACGGGTCAAACGGACCCGATCTCGACTTCAATCGGTTTCGGGAAGTTTATAATAAAACACAATTTTCGGCCTTTTTGACGTTGCGATAGTAGTTTTTCTAACGACACCGGTCTTCTAAAACCCCGCGATAATGATTGTTGAGACACGCTCTTTCACCGCTAGAAAAAGCATATACAATTTTATATCACTGGCCGTATAAATCGTTTTCGCTATAATGTAAAAATGGCCCTTTTTGACCCAAGATTTTATTCCAAGACCCGACATTGCACTTTTATTCGGAAAAATTATCGATCGTCACGAAAAACTATTGGACAATTTTTTTCCCATAACCGAACTGTTAAACTATTCGAACGGTTTTCGAACATGTGATTAATACTATCGATTGATTTGACAGTAACTGTTCGCTTGTAAACGGCACACCGTGCTGCAGTACTTAAATCTATTCCAATACAGTGCAATATTTCACTCGAACGGCAACACGAAATATTTCAGCCAGACGGTAGACTCAATGTGAACATTTTTAGCCTACGTAACATGTTGACAATTTTTTTTTCACTCCGAGACGGGTGATCAATATTGTCAAACAGTATTATGGTGTGTGCACTACGCCTTTTAAAATGGAACCGCTTCAAAACAAAAACGAATTATTAAAAAATACCCGTGACGACGAAAACGTCGGTGTTTAGGTATAAAACTGTGTAAAATTAGGATTGACGAGTGTTTCCGTAAACCGATTAACCGGTATTACTAAATTACGGTTAACCATAATGGCTGTATAGGTGGGTTCCGGCTCAGCGTGTTACTTTCGATTGTCAAGACCGGTGAATTTCGGCCGGTAAACCTTTTTTTTTTATCTAGAAACTTGATCGCCGATATACAGTATTATATTTCGTTATTTATCATATACCGCATCAAAATCGGTGTCCAATTTAAAATATAACGACGGACGATAAACGCCGATAGTTCCTATGCGACAAATTACACTGTTTGCACGCTGTTGATTTACGCTGTTATTCGCCACTCGACGACTACGATTGATTCCGTTTGTGTGAGTTATATATATATATATTATTATAAAAGTTAACGGAGTTTGCATACAGTGAAAAATCAAAGCCACTTATCATCTACAATGGCTTTTGTAAACTATCTCCTTCAAATACAACAGTTGACAGTAACAGCTAATCGCGATTACCACGGGAAAACTGACAATGGAGTCTTAAACGGGCAAATACTCAGCAATACTCTTAGTTAAATACATTCATTGGTGGAAAAATATTTTTTTTTCAACCGCCGAAAAATCCGTATTATCAGGAGACGACTCTGCTTAGTTCCCCGTGGTGTCTCCTGGGTAACACGAATAGGCTGTTATGAAGTGGTAATTTTTATGTGGCGGCAATTCGTATACGTCTCTCTTATAAACGCGGGCCGCGACTCGTATCTGATATAGGGATTGGGGCCGCAATTCACCGGCACTGACCGTAATACCGAAGTATTGCTGTATGCCCGGTTAATGACGATTAAATACTGTTTGAAAGGTAACCCATATAAAACCGTTTTGAACGACTTTCAGCCTACTACCTCCATGGAATAAAACGTTTTGTAACCATCGGTTTACACCGTCATCAGTGTTGTCACTTACGCAGTAGTTATGCCTCCGTGTAATAATTAATAGAAATTATATCAGCGAACAGTGTAAAAGGGCCACTCGATCAGCTCATAGTTTTGTGTTTACTTGTGATCTGAAGTACGGTCCTAAGGAAACGTATCAGTAATACGCTTGCTCCACCGAGTTACTAAGCACGTATTGACAGTATTGATTACAGATAAGTATTACGGTATTACGGTTTTGCGGTATGCACCGATATTACGGTATACCGTTCCATACCGATATTGATTTTAATACCGAGTTCTCAACACCTTCAATTCTATATAAAACGATTACGCGTGATTAAAAACCGTACCTATTCTAAACGCTAGAGCGGGTGCAGATTTATTATTAGTCAAGCCGTCAAACGATATTTATTATCTCCACGACGTGAACCAAATGCGAGTATAAAATATCGTTTAATATTGTTAAGTACAATTTTACGTCGTGCCGTATACGGCGTTCAAATAATAGTATAATATTATTATTCGTCTGAAAATCTATACATATTACATGAACCTGCACGTGATTTCGGAACGGAAATCCTAAATCGGCGGTCGACGATCGATTTATTTTACAGTCGAATATAAATCTTCATAAAAAATATCGGATATACCTATGTATAAGTTGCGCACGTGAAAACACGTGGTTACGGAAAATCATTAAAAAACCAGCAAATAAATCGTATAGGTTATTATTTATTTAATAATCACACGCCTTCGCATCGTCTGCTTCTACGAGATTAATATTTTCTCTCTCTCTCTCTCTCTCTCTCCATAAATCGGACGTAATATTATAATATATTCCGACGGACTTTTATGCGCCACCCGTCGTCGTCGTCGCGGTGCAGCGGTTTAAATGGTATTATCCGGGACAATCGACTTGGGTTCCCAAAACCGGCAGTCTATATTTTACCTTTAAAAAAGTACTTATAAATTGACTACAAAGAATTTACTATCTAATTGGCTCCCTACACATTTTTTTTCGAAAATATATCGTTTACCGAAATGTTATTACCTATTTATAAGCATGACATAAAAGCGAATTTCCACTATATACGCGTACGGGCATACCAATCATTTGCTGTGATTAATCGGTCACTCACGTAATTTTGTAGTAAGTTATGACGATCGGTACGATAAAATTAAATGCCGGCCGAGTCAAAGATACAATAGGCAAAGAGATCGCATTTTGTAAAATAGTGTATCCGGCGCCAGACTACTGAGGGCAAAGTGTAAACGACCCATAGCGGCATGAATTTGAAAGCTGAACAAAATTGCATTTTTTGAATTAAACTACCCAATCGTATTATTAGCTAGTACCTATACTTAATATGTTATCGGTAGAAAAGTTCATACTGAATTTGAACTAGGTGAATGCACGTGTCATTGAAACAGTACAATTGGCGAGTGTAGTGAATAGTAAATGTTTGGAGTTAGAATGCTTTTAAGAAACCCTAGTTAAATACACTAGTACTATAAATAATATTATTTCCCTTAAAAGCCTATTTAGTCATATGTTTTTGGGAAACCAATTCCAAAGTCGATTTTATATTCTTCCGAAATTGGGAGCTAATTCAATTATCAACACGAGGAACCAATTTTTTATTTTCTTAACTTTAGTTCACTATGTTAAAACATTAAGAGAACGTGATAGCCGCATAATAATATGTGCTTTCACCGTTTTACAAACGCACGGTACAGTAAATTTGCGTTAAGTAGACACAAATTTGTGCTGATAGTTTAAATACTAGAGCGAATTCACCTTTATCAAACTTGAAGATCAGAATCTGTGATTATTTGTGTTTGTACGTTGGGCGTTTTTAAGCGAAACTTAGCGTTTATCGAAGAAAATGCGATTCGAATAAATATTAACAATCGTTAAACATTTAAATTATAATATCGTTTCGAAATTGGAAATTATCTGTACTTGACCGACAATATTCAAACAATAATATTTCGGATACGATTCGTATCCGAAAAGAATTATTAATATCGCCGTTCAAAAAACAACACTGTTATAATATCTCCCGTAAACATAAACAATAGTTTACACTGGAAATATAACATCTCCTGTAAAAAGTATTCCCCGTACGAAATATGGCCAATGGAATTATCTCTCTGGCGTTTGATACTCTGAGATATTTCGACCGGGAACAACTTATACGGTAGATACTGTGCGATCCTGTGCACGCGGGACACGGCCTGCTGGACGCGAGGAGGTCGATTTCACTCGGCGGGTATAATCGCTAAGCGTCGGTGGCGGTGTTTCGAGATAACCTCAGCGCGACAATAACGGCTGGACAAAAACAATTGTTATTTCTATATACATACGTGTATAAATATTAGGCGTCGCGCGCATCTTATCACATCTCAACAAAACCCACAGGAATGCGGTGTCGCGTCCAGACTTTTGCGTTATGAAAACGACGATATTGTGTCTGTAATATTATTATCGTAATATTTTATCACAGGGCGCGCGACTCTCGCGGCGGCGGCCCGTTGAGGTTCTCACACGGATCGATGATAAACGATCGGTCTCGGAGCGGCGGCGGCCCGTGGCGTAAGTATAATATTATATTGTGCAGGTAGGTGCACGCGTATCTTAAACATGTGCAGTGACTTACCTATCTATACGTATTTATATATATATCACACGGGACTCTTTCTCACCGAGGCGGAGAGAGAGAGAGAGAGAGAGAGAGAGAGAGAGACGGAGACAGAGATCTATTAATCGGACGCGATAAATAACATGGGTTTTTATTGGTCGGACGAGAGCGATGGGTTTTGTAGATCGCCTCACGCGGATAGGAGATCCGAGGGGAAGTGTATACCTACGCGATACGGCCGCGGCCGGTGCTCTCTGATCAATGGACCATACATGCTCGAACGCGGACGTCGTGTGTAGGTATATTATGTTATGTGTGTATATGTATGCGTATAATGATATTATATCATAAGGACGACGATATATACGGACGCGATTTTATAAAATCGTTACGATATATTACAATAATAATTCCTATACGTATCGTAATATTATATATTATACTGTGTACGGGATCGATCAAACACAGCATCTTTCGCACACTTAGCAATAATATATAATAATAATATATACGCGACGCCGCCCGCTCGTAATTCTATACCGTCCCTCACTATGTCTCTCTCTCTCTCTCTCCGCGAAATATCGTTTCTGTATAATCGATCGACGTGGATAGATTGCATACTAGCCAACTGTAGGTAGTCAATGTAAAATAAACAATATACCTTCCTATACATATAGTAATAGATAGAGATTTTCGATATTGTTCGTCTAAAATGTACACGTGCGACACCGCGTATTATAACTGCGGTAGAATAAAAATAACGTCTCATTACATCCGTTAAGAATGTATTATACTCGTTTGTAATCAGATTCGAAAAAATTTGTCGTTGCCAAGTTCGATCGCGTGTCATATTATCATAATTGATTAAAGAATTGGGCGATTTTTAGCGTCTTGTCCAGTGAAATTCAATAAGTCAAATATCTCGAAAAAATCATAGGTTATACGGTATCCGATAAATACCATAATTCGCTACTTGATATAAAGTAGGTATACAAAGTATTTAAACGTTTCATAAGTGTTTATGACGGTAGAATTAAAAAAGAAAAAAGAAAACTATTACGATACGCTCAAATTTTTTTTTACCAAAGAGTATATGTGTTCAACTTTCGACGTAAAATCAAATAAAAACTAAAACACCCCGAACAAGTAAAATGCTTATGAACATCTAGAAAATAATCAGAATATTTTGCAAATTTTACCACGTCTAGAAAAGACCAATATAAATGTTTGAATGTCCAAATTTCAGATCTCAAAAGATTATTTTTAACCGAATCACATAAAATGGATTTTACAATTTGGTTTCAGAAAAGATGCTACCCACGAATATCGGATCAATATTAGAAAAAAAAAAAAAAATTAAACGTCATACTGAAATAAATACGTTATCAATCGGAAGGATAACTCCGATCAACAAACGGCAAGAGACATTTTTTACGGAACAGTGGAACCAGTTGATACATCGAGAAGTCATTTTTAATTTTTCTAGTAGTTGTACAAAATAATATTTTTCCTAAGTTCAAATTTTGATGAAAACCGTAAGAATTACGACATTTTAAAATATGTATAACCGAACACCGCTCAGAATTGTATTTCATTATCAATGATTTATTGTTTCACACAAGTATAAATTGAATAACTCCAATCCAACTTTCCACCCATAAGGTTAGGTTGGGCACAGTTATTAGGGGCATTGGCTGTTTTATTAAATTTCAAGTTATACACATTTTGTTTCAATAATAGAATTACAACAAAGCGCGTCCAATGTCTGGGAGCCGGATATTTGTATTTCAATCTATGTGATAAGGGATAGAGGGGACAGACTTAAATGTTGAACGATTTTCCGGGTTCCCTTGGCTACTGCAGTGGTTTTTATTATTTGGCAATTATCACTTTATAACGTATTATACACTATGAACTCAGTTGCCCTATATTACACTTGTACTTACGTCCCGCCTATACGAAAGCGCAGTTCTGCCCACGGCTTTTCGAATGTTAAATTCGGTTATTGAATCTAATGATAATAATATTTCACGGCGGTCAGAACAACGACGGTTTCCGTGTACGCGTCATAATAACTCTCGGAATTTTTTTCGCCCGGCGTATTTTTCACCTAACCTAACCGCCGGTACTTGAAATCCGAGACCAGAATCCCGAACACCTCGCATCGTCCACATGGTCCGTGCACGTCGTAATGTTATCGCGTAGGTACCTATACCTCTGCGATATATTATCCTCACGTCCGCGCAACACACACAATATTTGTATCTTGTTTCGACCGCGCGCGCATACGTGAGGTGCGTAAATCAACACCGAAATGTGCCGAATCTCTATGCACTCGTAGGTATATATAATATAATATACACCTATATGTGCGGACATAATAAACGTAAGTGATGTAGTCGGACAGCTGCCCGGGCAGATAATATGCCGGGGCGATAGGTATTCCGCCGAAAACAAACATTACGAAATTAATGTTACCGCGTCGGAAACCGAAAATTCGCGGACCGATCCTTTTGATGTCTGACGCCTCGGCCGTCGGCGCGCCGCGGAGATTCCCGACACCGTTACACCTACGGCTGAACGCGCGCGGGCAAACAAAAACGATACGGCCGACGGTGCGCCCGAAATCAGCTGCCGAATGCGACGCACGTATACGAGTGCAGTCTATAATATAGTGTTTCTATCGCCGTGTATTTACTTTACAAACAAAACGAAGAGAAAAAAAATAACAAAAATTAAAAACACTCCGCGGCACGATCGAGGGGGGCGGCGCGACTTCTGAAATATTCGTGGTATGCCGTACGCGCGAGCGGTTTGTACCGGGCGATATCGGCAAACCTCTGTGGTCGTAACCTTTTGACAAGTGCCTGCAGTTTGTGCCTCCGTAAATACCATACCGTTCTCCACCGCTGTGTCAAATTCCCGATCCATTACCAACACAAGATAATATTTTCGTCTCCGGTAATTCGTGTACATATTACCCGTGTTATACAGGCTACACACAATTGTAGAGCCTATGTTATTATAGTCTTCTTTTTCTTCTTCTTCGGGTTTTAAAGGCCGTTGAGACACACGATCACAACATGTACCAACACATAAAATACTGCTTACATCTACGCCTATCCAGCGATAACACATGCCTTTCCATCTTTTAAATCCAATGTCTATTTTATTTTCCCCGACCGTGTCTATCCGCCTTTATTACGGCTTACCCCGTGGTAGCCTTTCCTCATTCGGTTTCCATTTTAAAGAAACTGACCGGTACGTGACCAACATGTGCAGTTTTTCTACACCTCAAAACCGCTCCTGCGTATCGATTTTCATCAATATTAATTTATTATTTATTTAAATGACAATGTTCGTATGCACGTGTAAGTTATAGATACTCAAGAACAAATTACTCGATCGATATTGCTAAAAGTGTCATTCAATTTTCAAAACGCATTATACTTACATAAATAATAGATCGCACAAATACTTCTTACCGTGGTTTTACAGTTATACTGACATGCAATGATAATTTTTTTTTTTTTTTAATAGCTTATGCGGAATTCAATTCTAAGTTCGAAGAACATGGTTTAGTGACGTTTGCACGGGGGTATACTCTCCAGCTGCATTCAGCTAAAAAATACAACGACTGTATGAGTATTAATTTAGCACTTATAATTTAATCTGGCAATGTTTAGAATTCAGCTATTTGCAAGGGACAAGATAATTTATTGAGTGGAAATTGGCTTTTTTTTTTTAAACGGCTTTCTGCGAATTCCCATTCAGATAAAGACTGTACAATTTATTGGGGATTATTATTTACATTTACATTCTCTCTCATCATTGCGAATCTCTAGGCACGCCATTGGTGTTGTATGTGGCTCGTGCTCAAATTGATTTTAATATTCGGTGAAAAATAGACAGTCCGAAAAAAAGGTTTTGTGGTGAAGGAAAACGGTATATAATCTTTGAAGGAGAATGATTCCACCCCGTAGATGACGTAGCAAACCATCGTTTTAGAGCGTATGAGTATATTTCAACATAACATGTATGCGTCTGTATGTTAAAGTCCAGAGAGCCCCGGATACGGCATACAGCCAGCGTTTGAGTTTCCACGAAATCCTCCGGGTGCACTTCGAAAGATTTCCCCGTCAAGAGCGTAATCATAAACGTATTAGTTAACTATACCATAGCAGCTGTTGATGACTTTTCATCTCGCGCGGTTGTTGACGGTGTGCGAACCGTTTGAGGTCATATTCGGTTTTGACGGCACCCAACGCGATTGTCACCCGATTTGAAAAGTTAGCTGGCGTATGATCGTAAAAAAAAAAAAAATCCGTCGTCCGTCAATAAACTTAAATGTCGTATGTACACGCGTTCTTAAGAAAAAAAAAAAAAATAAAACCCGTCGCCTCGTAAAAAGCAGACGCGGTCTAGACCGTGTACACGCGCCCGCCCGTATATACAATCCCATTATTTATTAAACGGGCGAACGGGAGGGGGGGGGTGGAACACAGAAAATTAACAAACTCGGTACCTGTATCGCGTTCAATTAGCCGGGATTTAAAATAATACTGTACGCATATGTATAGATATACCGTCGATTTGCGCGTTGCATACTACACGGGTGTATTTTACTGCATCAGTGGCGGCGGCTACCTGAACCCGGACCCGCGGACGTTTTGTCCCGCCGCGCGGCGGCCGGTCCGAGATCGGTATCCGACCCGGCGCGATAATTGCAGGATTTATGGCCCGCGCCCGTATCGGACGAGCGAATCGGTCGCGGCCGCAGCGGTAGTATTCCTCATTAAAACTTTTGGATTCAGTAGCGCGCGGTTAATTGAACGCGCACGCGTCGCGCGTGCCCGGGCACTTATTTTCTAACGGATTGCCGTGGTCGTTTCGTTTTTAATAGAAAAAAAAAAAAATTCGTATTTCTTTTATCCCGCATACGCTTTTACGCGTAAAAAAAAACGCGTGCCGTTGTGCGCGCGCGATCCCTCCGGCCGTCCGCTTTAGCTGCTGTTGGCCGGCTCGGAAACCCGCTAAAAAAAAAAAATAAAAAAAAAAAAAATACAGTATTTTAACCTCGCGCGGTTCCACGCCAATATACGAAGAACACAATGATACTGTACGCCCGATACCCATACAACGTCGAAACTCGCGTAAATATCGGGCGGACACACGCGTATATTATAAATTTTTTTTTTTTTCTATTATTTTTATAAGGAGGATATAATTACACGAGTGATTTATTATTGTAACGCCGAGAAAGCGCGAATCCGTTGATTTATCGTATTATCATTCGATACGTACAGGCACCTACCCATATAATATCCCATCCGTACGGCGAGACGCGAACGGGAAATAATAATAAAAATACGCATAATATAATATTTAATTATTAGTTATGTACGGCCGAAAATGATGTTTTCTTGATATTCCGTTTATCGTACGCGCGACACGTCTGACCTTTTTATAATAATATTACACGCGCACGCATCACTACGCGTAATATTATTACTATAACAATCTCGAGGCAAATTGAATATTGTACAGCGTTTTCATATATCGAATAATTACGCGTGTTTTTTTTTTTCGCGATATTGCGCGACCGTCTACGAATCTTGAATTTTTTATTTTTTTCATCCGCGCGCACGCGATGATGCACAACTCTCCCCCGTCCGTTTTCACGGTATCGCCGGACATTCTCCGTAGGCACGTCCGGCACGGTGTATGCAGAAAAATAGGCGCGGACAGCTCGCCATACGTAATAATGTTATACTGAACGTAAATATTGTATTAATAATAAACCGCCGGCCGCGGACACTCGTTTCGCTTTACTCGTATCGCATTGGCGCAAACCAGTATTTAGCTAACATTATTTTTATTATTATTTTTTTTTTTTTTTTTATTTAAGACGAACGTGCGATAAATCATATTTGCGGCGTCCGGGAAATCGACGAACACCCGAGCCGAGATTGGATTAACCGAAAAACGCGGTAGAGATTTTCGTGAAAAAAAAAAATACTCTAACGCCATAAATTTAAACGCTCGCGTGTAAATAATTATAATATTCTATCATCATTCCGAAGACTAATCTCAGAACACTGTGCGTTCTACTCGAAGTTGTCGTCGATTATATAGGTTTTATGATTACACTCGGGAAAATATAACTTCCATAGAGGGATAGCACGTCCGAGAAACTTTATGCCGTTGTTCGATTTTCCTTGTAGTCAAAACGGGAACAACCGGCAATTTTTCCCGGAATCTTGTGTTGCACTCGAGTTCGGCGACGGATTTGTGTGATCGACACAGCGACGTATTATACACAAATAATATAAACGTATAACAAGAATATCGCGGCGTGCGTTACACGTGCATTATACCCGTACATAATATACATATATGCGCGTAAAAATCCAATCGGACGGCGAGAAAAACTTTCACGTGACCGCGAAATTTACATTTAAACGTACAGCTTATTGCCGCGCGTCATATTATGCGCGCGCGACTTTTAAGACGCGTGTCCCACCACGGCCGCGGATAATTAGTTTTTACGGTCCACACACGCACGCACGCACGCACGCACGCACATATACACTATATTACGACGGTGTTTTGAACCGTATAGAAACGTGATTTTTACGACTCGGCGACGAGCATGTGCGTGCGCGTGTGTTTGTAATAATATTATTTTCTCCTATTGTGCGAACTTTCGCTTTTGGAAAAAAAAAAAAAATCAATCGCTTATTTATGATGTTGTCTATACCGCGGTGTACAATAAAAAATAACACGGACGCGCGACGGACTGTCCGATCGACCCCATACTGCAAATTGCCACTAGACGGCTGTACAGACAGCTATGTAGGTACCCGGCGGGCTTTGCGGCGCGCGCGTCGTAACAATCGTCCGGTCGTAGACAATATCCGAATATGCAACACAACAATAACAGTTCGTCGGACCGTTTTCAAAAGTCGTAGAATCTCAAAACCGTGTACATCTAATCGGTTCACATCGTTTTTATAACGTATCGTTTATTACGTATTTTCGCGTAAAGCTGTAGTGTTGGAGAAAAAGGTTTTGAAACAATTTTAAAAAAAATTTACGGCCCGAATTTACTCGATCAAAACGACTAAAACAAGTTTCTTGGATATTTCACTCGAGTAACCGAATAAACCGCAATATTATTGTTCGTGATTTGATACCGATTCTTAACATATACAGCGTTACCGTATTCTGTTTAACGCACAAAGCTTCTGAATATGTCTAATAGTTTCCAACAATGTCCAACGAAACCAATGTGAATATTGTCGGATTGTTTTTCGCAACTCACCAGTCAAGTATGGCGTTAGTCGTGGGCTTGACACTAACAATTTAAAAGTTGAATAATTTTTTTCATCTTTTATTAATATATAAATTCCAACGATTTTTCTATACTATCAAACTAGTCGGAGTAGAGATTTTCGGAACTTTTGGAAGGGATTTTTAAGTCCCGTGAACTTGACGGTGCTGGTTATGCGGCGATTCCATACGCAAAAACAAAAAAAACAAAAAACACGTCATAGTAAAACCAATGTATACATTCCTCGCTGAGCGCAGAATCTAAAATCTCGAGTATACCTACACCTATATATCATCATCGTATTAACATTATTATTATTATTATTATCATTATTAATATCAACGTAGGTATCTAAAGTACCAACATACATAATAATATTATTAAGTGTTTATGTACATATTTTTCGAACGGAAAAGAAATTGGACGACGAGCTCAGTGACCTCGTCGTCGTCGGCGGCTGCGGGTGACCCGATCCCGCAACAGCTTCAGATAAATCACAGGCGGTTTGAAGAAGAAGTATAGAAATAGAAGAAGAAGGATATATGCACACGCGCGCGCGCGCGCTCGCGTATGTGTGTATGCAAAGAGTAAAAAAAAATAAATAAATAAAAAAAAAAAAAAAAAAAAATACTAATACTAATCCCGCGGTCTCGGGCATATAATATTATGTATATAAATGTATACGCGTATCTATGTGTGTATAGCTCCGTATAGTACTGCCGGCACTATGGGTCGTTCGATTTACATAAATACGTTGAAAAATCCAATAAATTACTTACGAAACTTGATTAAGTTTCAGCGTTCCCCGCGAGCCGCAAATTATTCACACGCCGCCGTACACCCAACATACATAATATTATTATTATAACACGTCGCAGGTATTATACCTAAACGTGCGTTACTTTATAATGTTATAAATAATACGCCGCCGCGCGCCGTTTCGGACCGGAGCAAATTAATAATAATAATAAAAAAAAAAAAAAAAAAAAA
>CABPRJ010000478.1:129654-149722 GCA_902439185.1 Cinara cedri | reverse complement strand
TTTTTTTTTTTTTTTTTTTTTTTAGTTACACGGTTCGCATATACCATGCACTAATACACCGCGATTCTAAAGCCCGTCCGATTTCGAAAATTCGTGTTTACTTAACGAACGAACATACGCCGGGGGTGAATTAATACACGTGCCCAAAACAATCGACGGTTCTGACACGCACGGTTTACCAGCGAATGTGTCCAGTATACAAACCCGCATCGCTGCAAGTCGTCTGGCACACATCAATGTACGAGTGCAGTCGTTCGAGTTTCTTCCAAACGTTTACGTTCGATTCTCGTGTAGCCCTGTGATCCGGGTTTTCGCCACGTCTATGTCTTTAGGTAACAGCCCGAAGACGTTCGGGACACCTCCCGCAATAAATGTCGATTTGTTTTATGCATGATGCGCACGGTAAATTGACAGCGGGGTGAATCAACAAATTTTTGGTTTTTTAAAGTTGAGTATTGAACTGTATACTATTTATAAGAAAATTATTTAATTGATCAGTATCTACTTACTATATACTGATAATGATTTTATATTCGTATCTCTTTGGATCCAGGGAACTTTTTCCCTGGCTTAAGTCAATTTTTGGCCGTTTTTTTTTTTTTTATTATTATTAGTTTGTCTGTTGTAATTTAAAAAAACAATACGTAATTGATCAATAATTTTTCCCAGAAACCAATGACCTATCTAAGGTCATAATATAAAACTGCACACCTTTTACATAATATCAATTCGCGCTTGAGTACCGATAAATATTGAAATAAATAACGAAAAAAAAAATTATAATACTATTATCAACAAACATAATTGAAAAATGAGAGAATTAATTTGAATGCTGTCAACATTAGGTATAACAGTATGTTTAAAAAATTCCTCACGCCCCGTGAGGGTAATCGCCCTGATTACCCTACACACTCCCTAAATATGTCTCTATAAGTGTGGAACACAAACTTTGTATCACACGCAGTCTCGTAAAAACACACACCGTAGTGGGATATGATGAGAAACGGTTAATCGTCGAACTATTACCGTTGAGAGAATTCGTCATTGTAAAGATATTGGTGAACTTCTAATTTCCAGGCTGTCGGTACTCCATATTAAAAGAAACTTGATTATATTATCTTTTTATATTTCCAATCAGTAGCGTATCCAAGACCTTTGGAACGGACAAAACTAAAAAAAAAAAAAAACCTCGGAGTAAAAAAACAATAATAATTTATTAAATTGACATAACAACATGCCCTAATGCTTCAATAATTTCATTTTGAATAATAGGACTAACCTTTGTACGATTTGCATTGAAAGGTTCAAAATATGAAATAAAATATTATAATCACCACATTCGTTTCCAAAATATAGAAAGTTACTATGTTTACCGCTTTTACAATCTTTTCTTGTATCATGATACCGGTTACACGGTAAAAACAATACGGCAAATAGGGACATTGTCCTTACCCCCCCCCAATGGCTACGTCACTGATTCCAAATGCATATTAGGTCGCTCGGTAGCGATTAACCATCGTCGCTGAGCTACATCAGTAATCGGACGCGGAATTTACAATCACGCTGTATAACATAATATACTCTCGTACTACGTGAGCGTTTCGATACGCGAATTTGAAAAATCGTTTTGCTCAAAAAGTCCGCCGCACCGCCGAGGCGTCGTCGATTTTTGTAATTTATTTCACACCGAACAGTCCGGGGAAAAAACGCAACACGTATAATAATATTAAGTATACGCGCCACGAAAAACACCGCAGCAGCGGTCTCGTATATTTTAGTAATACATCGATCAAAAACCAGAAAATAAAAAAAAAACCTAGTGCACGTCCTCCTGTGGGTCGGTGTAATTTTTACCATTTAAAAATTTTGTTTTCCTTCTATACCAGCCCCGCGGATGAGACGTGTCGGCGAGACTGCGTGCTCAACAACCCGCGATATCTCATCCACGGCGCTTAGGACGGGGAACGAATACCTACCGCGATTTTCCATCGTGCCATTACGAGCGATAAAATATTTATAATATTAATAACATTGAATTACAGGTTTTTTTTTTTTTTTTCTGTTAATGTACTGACTACAGCGACCCGCAGAGCCACGCGTTTTTCGGCGGATCCGCTAACGCGATTTATTATACGCCGCGCGCTGACATGTTGCCGGTAACTATAATAATATTATGATCTCGAATTTTCGAACGAACCGATCCAGCTCAATGTCTGCCGTACTCATCCGGGATGCGTATTTATAGATCGTTTCCGAATCCGGCAACAAACGGTGTGTAAATACGGTCTTCGGGCCAGAGGACTGATAGACATTTCGAGTGGTTTTCATCGACTATAGGTTTTAGGCTTGCGTTCAGCCTTGTGAACAATTCTTTTATTTTGTATGCAAAATACATTATATTCGAATGAACAGTTAAAAATTAATTCAGAATACATATTCGAATAAGATTAAAAAAAAATTATTCGGATTGTATTATATTCGAATATTTTCAAAAGTATTCAAACAGGTACTTGTTTCCCCCTGTTAATTAATGTCAATTGGGAAACAACAGTTTGTCACTTTTTAAACTATGGCTCAATACCCTACAACGTTAACTGATTATCTAGTGATGGGTAATACCGAATAATATTAAATATTATTTTATTTGATACCAGCGAATAGTGATAATAATAATATTAGACTCACTACATAAACGGAAGATTTCATTAATAAAATATTTTTAGATTTCCGCACCTACGCATCCTTCGCACAATAGTGGTCACTTAGGATGTTAGGACGCGCCGGGACCGTATAGCCTATATCACCGCGCGGATACAGTAAACATTTAGGTAAATCAATTCATGTTTGCATACATTTTGCAAATGGAATTTAACTACGATTTGAGATTATAAATTTCACAAGTTTAAGTACATTACCGGTTTTTGAAAAAAAAAAAAAAATACAAAAAACAGTATTCGAATACAAAAAAAGTAATCTTACTTCGATACGCGACTGTGTGGAATTTTTAAAGACAATATACAGGTTATCGTTTGAAAATCAAAATCTGATAGTGGTTTCACCGCCAAAAAGTTAGGACAATACAGCATTTATGAATACATTATTTATTTTAAATATAAATATTCCATTGATAATCTGGTTGTAAAATGAAATTTGATAAGTGAAATATATTCGTATATAGATCAAAAGGAAAAAATATCAATATAATACAGAATCTACTACAAATCGTTATCTTTATTGAAAATCGAATAAAATGTTGGTTTTTTTTTTGATGTGTGTATTTTCTAATAAACTGTTAATGGGATAAGTTAATGATATTTATTATGTTGTTGTTGAATTTCCGGCATTGTCATTTAGAATACACTTAAATTCGTTTTTCTATTTTTTTTTTTTTTTTTTTTTATCGTTTTCGTACTAAACGTTACTTTTTTCTCTCTCCTCCAAAACGTCATGGTTTCGTTCGGTTACCATGTACCTAACTGGTAATAATTCGATTTTTAATACGACTAACGTATATTATTATAATATTGGAACGCGCACTTAATGTTTTACGGTCGAGTTTTACGACCGTCAGCTTTTTTTTATCGCCGAGTTAAACCATAAATAACACATCCCTGCACCACACGGAGTGCAGTTTCTTGTGCAGCATACTAGTTCTAATTTCATTAACACGCGCTGTTATAGTAGGTACGTGGAAAAAAATAACATAATAATAATGACACCTATCGATGGTGATGGTAAAAAAATGATAACAAATGAGCTAATATTCTTACTGCTGATAGGGGCGCCACTGTTGTAAATGGTAAGTTGAGAAGGAAGGAGACATAAGGTTAATTTAAATTAAAGTTAATAAATTAAAAACAAACACGCGCTTACATAATATAATATAAAAAAACTGGTTGAAAAATCAACACAGGACTCACCAACTAGTTCCAACACAAAACCACTAAAAGACACATTTATATTGTATTACTTTTACCTTTCATTTATAAAATATAATTTGACCGTGTTCATTTGGGAGAGGAAGGGTCTGTAGGGGTGTACAAAGCTAAAATCTTCCTCCTGCTGAAACACCGCGGTGAAATTTAACCTAGTCTATGTATCATTTAAAGCAGACTATAAAAAAAACTCTAATTTCCGATTTTGATCCTATTTTGTCACGCTGAATGAACTGCTAAAAGTGTCCGATAGTAGGCAGTGGAAAAAAAAATTATACATATTTTTTATATGTATAATATAAGAGCCAAAATACAGTACGCATTGCAAATAGTCTCAATTTTCTGAGAGAATTCGACAGCAAACCGATTGCGTACAATGTAGACACAACGCATTTTAATATTTTCGCTTTTAATCAAAAGCGCTTTAACCAGGATCAAGTGTCCGATGAAAAATGTCGTTTTTCCAGCATAAATCCGAATAACTACAGTACATAACGTGTTAAACTATTAATTATATTGTACGAGGGCGAGGCGTACGTTTTGCCCCGGGCACGAAACAGCCGTCATATAGATACTTGAAAATACGGGGTGTAAATAACAAAAAGGACCGTCGTCGACAATATTTCACCTGCGAGTAAACGCCGAACACGGGAATATTTTCGTTGGGACATCGCCCGTAGTAATGTTATAAATTCTCAGCGTATTACTGCGAGAAATTTATCGATTTTATAATTATAATATATCATATCGTGGTATTTTTTGTTTTTTCATTTTTCTCTCTGCGAACCACGTTTCAACCGGAAATTTTGCTTCGATCATTAATTTCGGAGATAGTTTCCAGGATCTAATTTTTATCTACAGGGTTGCAGTGGCATCGAAGTTATTTAAATACTGAGTCAAACAAAGCAATTCGGTATTACACTGGTTTTCTTTGACTGTAATAATATTACATAACTCACTAGTACTATTTTTAAAAGTTTTATGTTTTACAAATACTACTCATGGTATTTCTCACCACTGGCATGGGCCATTTTTTGATTTTCTTTATAGTTTGTATAATAATTGAGTAAAACAAGAAAAACAAAGAAAAAAGCTGATACTGGGGATGGAAGCAGCCGCTGTTGTTGGTGAGAAGTTGGGAAGATAGGATATATAAGGTTATTTCATTTATATCTGTAAGCAACGATAAACCATTGCTTAACGAAAGACGATTCCGAGCGCAGTTCGATAATACATAATTTAAAGTGCCGTAATTTTTTTTACGATTTTCGTTCGCTGTTGTACACAACGATTGTGCAGCGTGCGTTATTAAATACCATTTTCATAAGAAAACGCATTATTATAGTTTTCGAATTAATAATTGTGAAACATAAAGCATTAGCCGATATGAAACTTGTTCAGGTTCTCAGTACCAAATAATTATGCGAGTAGCATAAAATATTAGATAACTAAATCCTTTTTAAATAAAATGTAGAGAGTAAAATTACGGTTAGGTATAATAAACCAGTATTCTCGAAATGTGCAATGCGATTTTTGAAATGTGCAGGATTAGTGGTGTCCCCATCGCGCAGTCTGACTCATACGTCCTACAGCCAGGAGACACTATCTTACAGCCCGGCATCACCGTCGTAAGCATGTTTGATAGTATTTTACGTATCTGCGATAGCATCGTGACTAGTAATGTTCAATACTTAAAAACAAAAAAAAAACAAAAAAAACTATTAAAAAAAATAATGTAGTAGACAAATCAAACGTGTAATTATACATTTACACGTTTTACATTACACCTATAGTATTGGAAGTTTAGTGAAATATTTCGTATCTCGGGTAAGTATAGAATTAAATAATAATGCGTTTGTTCGCATGTTACATATGGAGGTGTAGCTCCGCCGCATCGACATTGTACAATGACGCGCGCACGCGAGATCCACAATACATTATGACGGGCCCACATTAAACGCGTTTCGGCCGACCGACGAGAGATGGCGACGAATAGCGATACATCGCCCCGTTGGCGGGGTTCAACTCGTAGACTTGTGATGATGATTTTTTTTTTTTTTTTTTTTTATTTCTTCCGAATATTTCTAATGTTCGAAACTAACAAACGATAAAACTCGCGTTTCTGTATCGTACGACGGCTATTACGTAACCGTTTCGAATGACTAACACGAATCGCGTCTTTGTGAGCACCAGCGTATTCCGCTTAACGCGGACGCCGGTCTGTGCGGGCAGCCGCCTAAATACGGGTATAATGGTCCGGTCCCGATTATAATGTATAACGATACTAATTTCGGTTAAAATGGACTGTCCGTTTAGCGTGGGCAACTATAACCGGTTCCGACGTGACCGCACCAAGCGGCGGATGATGTTTTTTTTTTTTTTTCAAATAATATTACTCGTGATTTTTCGTACACTTATGATTTTATATTTATTTAACAGGCTCAAAGCTAGAATCGCTCGGCATGCCCCGCGTTCGATTTCGTACCGAAATTTTACTATTTATTAAACCAAACTTATTTTATTTGCGAACAACTAATTTTACATAAACATGCACGCGTCTTATTAAACATATACAATCATCGCATTGATTTCGATGTGCACAATTTCATTTTTATTATTTTTGTTACGACGTTTACATTAAATTGAATAAATTAAACTCCTTATAAAAACGCGGCGTTACGGTTTCAAAAAAATTGATTGGAACTTTACGCGGTATTTTTTTTTTTTTTTTACACATAAAGTAATTTTATGTTTTACGATTTTGACAAAAACAAAACTCAAAACATGTGTAGCCGAACTTTACTCCGAATCGTTTTTCGTTGTCGACGGTTTATCGTTCGTAACGGATATGTATTAGAAAACTTTATGTAACCCACTTTTGTTTTATTTGCATTTATTATATCGAAGCCCGATGTTTCGTATCGCTGCAATACAAATATCGCGAGCAAATAAAATATAACTCTACAAAATACACTGGGTATAATATAAATATTCATTATGTTTTTCAAACACGGCTGGCTTTGCTGTAATACGAAACACGTAAACGGGAGTGTCCGTTACCCAGACGAGTCTCTCTATCGGTGTTGATGGGCTTAATAGTATGTTTTTTTAGGTGCGGTGACTGTGGTCAGGACCGCGACGGTCGGTACGACGGACTCCGGAACAAACTCGTTCGTCCGTTCAAAGTTCAAAATGTGTGAACAAAACACGAATAAGTTCGATAAATTCAGACGGTTTTCGGGCGGCTCGTTCTAATTCAGATCCTAAGTTTCACGTTGAGAATTTAGGAAAATGATTTAAGCGATTTCGCGGGGAATACAGAAATGTCGAATTCTACCTTGACGTTTTAACAGAAACGCCAATAAAGGTTAATGCTAACACCGTTGGTTGCATAAAGGGACGACCGTTCGCCGAAACTCTACAACACGGTTTCACCGTTCAAATCGTGATATTTTTTCATTTGACATTGTCCGCCAGCAGGATTTAAACAGAGAAAAAACAAAATCAAGCGGGGGTTATTCAGTACTTACGGGTTTTTTTTGAAAAAAAACCGTTGACGATTCGGAACCGAAAACAAACGCGCAGGGGGTGTTTTATCCCGGGGTCCGTTCGGTATTTCTCGCGAACCCCGTGACGGTGACCACCGGTCAACAATTAATATCCGCACGGACACCGCCTGTTGTGCCCCTGCAACTCCCGGCTGTTGTTACGACCGCGTATCCGCCCGGGGTCGCATTAACGCGCACGTAACGAACTCAGTTAGCCGCGCGATGCTCCGGACCGGCGCCCGATGCGCGCGGTCCCCGCGGTCCTCCGATGCGTTTTCGCGGTTTTTTACAATGTAATAACAACAACAATGATTTATCCCGCTCCGCACGACGACGACACCGTGACGTGCGGGTGTCCGACGACGATCTCACTGACGCGACGGTTTTCCGTAACCGAACGTGAATTGGACGTAGCGCAATTGAGCGTGCTCGGAGAACATGTCCGTTACCAGAGTGGTTATGTGCCGGAACACCGACGAGTTATAACACAAATGCACAATTTAAAATTCGTTGTTTTTTGTCACTCGCGTTATTTGTAAACGCATCGCATATAGCCCGAAAATGAAAATTATGGAAAATAAATATATATATATATGTATGATATAATTCGCGTTGACCATTTATGAGAATAACCCCCTATTCCCGGGCACCCCCGAATTGTTCACCGACATTTTTAAGAACCATTATTTTGACTTCCGAACTTTTACGTTCCGGATTATTGCGTATTTCTAGTGTCCGAACAATCCGGATATTTTAAAATCTGCATAAAAATCAATTCGAACACTCGTAATCCGAATATATCCGGATATTCGTATACGAATCGGATACATTCGGATAAACGTATACTGTTCGGTTGTATTCGAATATTGGATATAATATATGTATGTGTTTACTAAAGACCTGCAAGGGCCGGATTGGCCCGGCCCATAATAAATTTCACCGGGCCTTTTTTTGTTGAATTTTTTTAGACCGGACTTATTCAAGTCGTGGAATTTTATCCGGGACCGAGCCTGAGCTCTTTTTCACACAAAACATTTTGGACCGGAGCGGATCGTACCAGGCCTAAAAAAAATGCCTAGAGTACAGAAATCCGAATACGATAATTAATATTCGAATATTACGGACAATCGAGAGTACACGGATTTTGCGGAAATCGATTATCCGGATATAACAATCCGGCTATCCGAATATTTGAAAAATCCGAATATCTGTCGCATCGCTAGTATTTCCGTTCCAGCGTTCGACATTCCGGAATGTCGCGGTCCGGCGTTTTACTCGCCGTATTTATGCAGCCGTCCTTTTCGTACGGTTGTATTATTTTAAGAACCATACGGCGTACTCGGGCGCAACGCTTTTATCGTTTTTACGCGAACTTACTGTACGTTCGGCGCGAACGAACGTCGATTGACCGCGGGTTCGTTTGGACGCAAACATTATAATGTTATTAATATATTCGTGTAAATCCGCCGAAATATCACGCCGATCAGGTTACGGCGTACCGTGTTATACACTTCCCAATGCCGCCGGCGAAACGCCACGCGCGCAGTAATATTACGGAGGAATCGCGTTTAATGTAGTTGACGGCCGTTGAAATATTTCGAATACGATAAATCACCGGAAATATTATTACGCCTTGGCGCGCATTTAAATAAAATATATTATTTAGGCACCTATACGAAACCGTTTACTTTAAAATTATTATTATAATCGTGATTTTTCGTAAATAATGTTCGGTGTCCCGGACGTCAAACGATTAAATTAAAAAAAAAAAAAAAAATTGGTTTCGCCGCGATCGTCAAAAATGTATAATATCGGTGAATATATTACTATTACACGCAATGACACACGCCGCATAGGCATGAATTATCGTTATTTATTTCCGAGTGCGATTGGCCGAAACGACGCGCAGCAATCAAACGGGTTTAAAATGTGATTATTATTGATGTGCGCAATAATTTTGGAATATGACGTGTAAAAAATCGCAAATAACGGTACGCGGAACTACGTATCGTACAGTACGTATTTACACGAGCGCGCGTCACAATCCACTCGATCGGATGTGCCGAGTGCCGCGGCCGGGTCGTCGGGGAGAACGCACGAAAACGCGACGGAGTGTTTGACGACGGCAATATTTCAATGACTTTTTGGGCCGGTCGACAAGCGGTTTTCTCGAAGAAATTTACATTATCGTTGTGATCGTCGAGCCGCGCGACGGCCTCAGCCGCGCGCACGTCGTTTTGAACAGTCCGCCGTAAACGCGTCCGGTCGACGCGAACGTGTCGTTTTATCTACGGAGGTACGCCTGTACCCGTACCGTAGCCCGGGGCTCCGTCACAACCGACGCGACCACCGAATCGATACGAACGGGGTTCGTAGCCCGTGTTGCGGACAACCAAACGTTCGACATTACGCGGGGATATCCTGGTAGAGGCCTTTTCGGATTCCGAGTGACGCGACGAGGCGCGCGCATTTTTACTACAAAGACGTTTATTTTTTAGATCCCGAGAGTAGCGCGGGAGCTATTGGTTTTGCAACAGTCCGTTTATTTGTTCTTTTTGGTTTTTGGTTTTTCTTTGTTCTCTGTTCTAGTCCGTGGACACGTTTTTTCCTGGTAAACTTGCTCCGGTTTTCACGTGTAGTAACTTTTCTAAGAGCCTGAGTTGTTTAGATGGTACTTCAATGAAGTCGTTTTTTTTTTTTTGATTTTCGACGCCGTTTTTGAAATAAAAGCACTTAAATTGGAAAAAAACGTAAAATTTCACGATTTCATTATTTTATAAAAACACGGAAGACGTTTTCTATCAGAAAAAATTATTTGATCGAAAAGTCATAAAACACCCGTTTTGTTGCCTTTTTTATTCAATTTCTTACGGTATCATCGCTAAGACTTTTGAGCCAATTTTGAGCTTTAATTTTTGGAAGATTTATTGCTGTAATTCGGTTATAAATACACGTAAAGACTTGAAACTTTATAATAATGCTTTTATTAGACTTACCTAGTTGTACTCAAATTTCTAAAATCATCAGACGGCTTTCTTTTTTTAATAAACGTTTTGTGAAAACTCTCTTATCGTGGTTTATCGTTGCTTATCGATATAAATTAAATAACTTTATGTAAATACCCTATCTTTCTAACGTCCCACCTAAAACAGAAGCGCACCCATCAACTGTATCAGCTGTGTTTGCTCTTATTTAATTTCAAAAAAAAAAACTGAAACGTAAAAATGATGTTCCGTTTTAAAATCTACTTATTATATTCTTATTTTAAATCCCTATCAGAGTCATTGCATTGGATATATTGTTTGGATTTTAAATTACCGGTCCAAATATTTAGTCGAGATTTAATAGGTTTCTACGCAATACCGTCAATTTAACATACAAATAAAATATGCGTATTTACCCCCTCCCTCAAATGTAAGATTGATAGGAACGAAAAAAAAAATAAAATTATATTTCAAGAAACTAATTAATTGACCGTTTTAAAATATTACCATACCTAATCTAAGGCGTTGTACAATTTGAAGTAAGAAGTTTTTCCCGACTGGGACGAGTGTGGCGAATTTCAAAACAATCGTATTTACATTTTTGTTTATAACTACAATTATAAGTATAGCGCCGAAATGATATGCGAGTTCATATATGCAGGTATGTACTTTAATGTATAAAAACCGCGGGTGACTCATGTACTCATCATAAAAAAACTGCGCGTTGTACGCACTCGATTCGTATGAAACACGTTCGAGCCAGCGCAACACGCGCGGGACAGATAGATTCGTAGCTTCCTTGCTAGAATAACAGTTTCGATTCCGATCAAATTCTTTAAACTTTAAACCGTACGGACGTTATCCTTAACCATAACTTTGCAAACGCCCGGGTACACAATTAGGTGTTCGTCGGTCGGTTACAATAACCCCGGTGACGGGACTGCGATCGTCGCGTACGGCAACGCGCGTTGAACGCCCGGCCGCGTCCTACCTTCCGGGCTTTTATCGCCGACAACAGTGGCAGCACCGGTCCCCATTATCCTTGGACGGCTTTTTTTTTTTCTTTTTTTTTTCTGCGATTCTTTCGAACAAACGGGTACGATCGAGTTACCGCGGCGATAAACGCTACGGCGCCGCGGCCGCGGCGTACGGGCGTTCCGGGCCCGGTCGCACGGTACGCGCGCACAACGTTACGGCCCCCGAATGGCGTCGTGTACCGCACGACGTAATAACATCGTAAACGTCGCCGACGACGATTACCGCCGTTACGATCGTTACGGTAACATAATTTGGACGGGGTAATAATAACAACGGTAATGACAATGGTAACGGTAATGATGACGCAGACAATGCGACGGCGATACGCATCTCGGCGCGCGCCCGACGCACACGCACGCGAGAACCGGCCGAAGACGGCGGACGGTTCGTATTAAAATAATTTTTTATTATTATTATTATTATTTTCTTTTACGTGCGAGCTCGCGATCGCCGCACCCTCGTCGCGGTCGCCGCGGTCGTCGCGGTCGTCGTCGCGGTCGTCGTCGTCGTCGCCGCCGCCGCCGCCGCCGCCGAATCATTCCCACGGCCCCCATTCATCCGCGCCGTCGTAACGGTGCGGTACGCGGATGCGCCGCGCGCGCGCGCATAATATTATCATCGTTGTTATTAAAACGCACGCGCACGTCCTCATACGCACGCGTCGCGGACGAGCCGCGAGGCCGAAACAATATTTTTATTATTATTATTATCATCATCATCATCATCGTCATCGTTATTTTTGGTTTTTTCCTCCTCCTCTCGCGCCCCGTGCCGTTTTAATTAATTCCGCTCCGGACCTCGCGGCCGGCGCGCGCGCCCGGTCCACCTCCGCCGGACATCATCTCGAAACTATGATAATATTATTACAATACAATGCGCGAGACGGACGGGCACCGCGGCGTCCCGCGCGACCGCCAGAAGGACCGGGCCCGGGATACCGAGAGACGCGTCCGGCGAGCGGTTTTCGCGGCTGAGTGTTTCGACACCACCGTAGCGCGCGTTTGTCCTTTATGAAACGTTCGGGCAAGAACATTGTCTGTGCGCGTACGTCGGTGTTTTTTTTTTTTTCTTTTCTTTCGATATTTCAATTTCAATAAGCGAGTTTCGAACGCGTAAAATATCGCGGTTTTTATAACTATCGTGTCTCGCTTAAAACATTTAGATATCGAAAAGAAAAAAAAAACAACAACCGACGTCTAAATGCAAACAATGATTTTACAACACCTTTATGTATTATGATAATAGGCTAATATACTCTTGTACTGACGGCACGAAACGGGTTAATATACAAATGTAACGACGTTAACCGATTTCACAACGGTTACCGTGACATACACAATGTATAATTATGCACTGTCTTACGATTTGCGTGTCCACTACGTTTATACACGAAAAGCTTTTTCTCCGGACCGCACGAGAACGATTTAACGAGTAGCCAGACGTTGCTAATGAAAATAAAAACAAATTACACAAAACCGTTTTCGTCGTAGTGAAGTAAATATTTTATAAATGTGCTGGAACCCTTTAACCGCAACGCACAAAACGTTCGTTAGGATAATGTTTAAAACCGATTATATTGATCGAAATTATAGTACTATTGGCCTGTTAAAAAAAAAAAAAAAAACTAAAAATCTTAATAATTACAACAATTATACAGCAAAACGTCAATAATATCAATTTACATAAACAAAAACGATTTTAAATTGCATAATGTCTTTAAAACGAGGTGTGAAAATAATGGTAGTTTGAGTTTTAATAAAACAAATACAACATTAACGCAGAATCGTTGTGTAACCAGACGTTTGCGGTTATTTAATCAACTCCTCACTGGTATCAAATTAATTCAGAATACCTCGAAATTTAAATTAATGCTAAAAAATCTGCGTACACGGCCATTTGACCAGTGTCTCTTTTATTACTACAGTTACTATTGTATGTTATTATTAATATATAATTTGACCAGTTCATTATTATTAATGCGATAGCTCAGTAAAAGCAAATTGTTTTACATTAGCATAGGAATATCGCTCGCGTGTAAATATAGCAAATAAGTTTTAGTTATAAACACCCTACTCGCAACACGTGCATTACTAATGTATTATGTATATTATTACGTTTAAACAGTCGAAACAAACGAAATAGTAAGACGACGTTTAAAATTGTATTATACTACTCCCTTTGCTCGAAATTCTCATTGGGAAATGCAGCCGTCGCAGGGTAGCGAGTACAGTTACGATAGTCGTACCGGAACGCACAATATCGCGTTCTTATTCCGGTATTAAGTTTTTTTTTGCATGTATAAATACAATAATAGTATCGCATTAAAACGCTTTTGTAAATTTTCCGGAGGGTCGAAACTCCCGTTTTATTTTCTTACCCGCGTCTCTGGTACGAAGACTCGAAGAATTCAAAATCCCGATTGTGTCGCCGGTGTATAGAGCTATAATACAATTGCGAGAACGATACGAGGATTGTGCGAGACGACGTGTGCATAGACGGCGTGAGAGAACGTGCCGAGCATATTTTCGGGAGTTTTTCACGAAAATAAAGTTGAGAACAATAACGACAACAATAGCCATGTAACATAATTGAACACATTTCGTGATTCCGAACGGATATTAGCCGAGTAATTTTTTTTTCGCTCCTTAAAAATGTGTATTTCGTGGGAAATTCGACTGTACCGTGGAATTTGAAAGCTCCGGCGCCCGACATTTCGGAATAAAGGATACGGGGTCAGGCCGACGGACAGTATTCGACCCGGTGCAATAGAACCGTCGTAAACAGTTCGATCGGTTTCACGTGATATAACGTGGAAATCCGGTGATCTATACGCATTCAAGTGTAGAAACGATACCATCGCGTAGAACATAGCCGGCGTATTATAGGTCCATATATTACACCGTTTCCGGCCGACGCTGTTTCGCCCGTAGGCGTATTCCCGAATCGGTCAAAACGATCAATACTACCCATTAACAACATGTTTATGGTTATTACGAGCCGGGATCGATTTTTAGATATTTTACCGCGGGTTTTTTTTTTTTTCTGTCTGTTAAGAATATTTCGACCGGATGAACGCGATCGAAGTCTTCGTTTATACTCAGGGCCATTCCCGTAGCGTTTTGGATCTATACGGATGACGAACCAGGGATCGATTGTTTTGAAATTCGCCACACTCGTCCCAGTCGGGAAAAACTTCTTACTTCGAATTGTACAACGCCTTAGATTAGGTATGGTAATATTTTAAAACGGTCAATTAATTAGTTTCTTGAAATATAATTTTTTTTTTTTTTGTTCCTATCAATCTTACATTTGAGGGAGGGGGTAAATACGCATATTTTATTTGTATGTTAAATTGACGGTATTGCGTAGAAACCTATTAAATCTCGACTAAATATTTGGACCGGTAGTTTAAAATCCAAACAATATGTCCAATGCAATGACTCTGATAGAAATTTAAAATAAGAATATAATAAGTAGATTTTAAAACGGAACATCATTTTTATGCTTTAGTTTTTTTTTTTGAAATTAAATAAGAGCAAATACAGCTGATACAGTTGATGGGTGCGCTTCTGTTTTAGGTGGGACGTTAGAATGGTAGAATATTTCCATAAAGTTATTTAATTTATATCGATAAACAACGATAAACCATTACTAACGAAAAACGATTCTAAGCGAAGTTTGTTTATACAGAATTTAAAAGGACGTAAGATTTTCATTAAAACTTGATCTTAAAGCCATTATAACACAAAAACAACTACGATATAATCTAATTGTTTTCTTTGGCTATAACTTGCAGCTTACAATGAACATCCTGTTAAATTTAAATACATTTCTGTTGAATCAAAATATAATATCCAAATAAACCTGATGAGTAAAAAACACACAAACATTAAATATCTAAAAACAGTTTAAAAATGTCAAATAGCTACGAGTTTTTTAAACTAAATTACTACAGAAATAAAATATTGAAAATAATAACACCATTATTTCCGTAAACTTTCCCGATATTTTTCAGTTTTATTCAATTATTAAACAATTTACATTCTTACTTAACAACTGGATGAAAATCCAACAACAAAGGATTCATATCGGTTTTTTATTGGAGAAATATTTCTGGTAGCGAACAGGTTTTGGAAACGTTGGGAAATGTATTTGATAATTTTCATTTTTCGAATTTTTCCTGTTTTTAGAAGTTATTATTAAATAATGCCGATATTTTAGAACTCGAAAAACAATTAACTAATAAATAGGACGGAAATTTCGGATCACCTTTTTTTTAAAAAATAGGTGTAATAAACGTTGTTTTCCGGAAATTTGGAAAACTAATTAATTCCGGTTCTTAATGATTTTAAAAACATTTAAACGATTTTTAAAATATGTCATTCGGCGTATCAAATAGATATACGAGTATTTAGTCATATTATTTGATAATATTTGGTTGGATTGTGTCGTTCTAACAAATAGCCGCGGTTATCGCCGTGGTAAGTGTACATAAATTTTATATTTTTAAACTAGAAACATGCCTTCTGTTTTTTTAATACCCATACTGGAATACTGGATATTGAGCTGAAAGCTAGGAAACAATTACTCACTACTTCGAACTTTCTATAGTCTAATAATCACGATGGCGCATCATGATGTATGTCTTAACCGTTTAACGGTGCACAATTGTCCCGTGAAAAACGTCGAAAAGAACGATGGCGATGAGCAATCCCTATGCGTACACCCGCGCGTCCCACGTTACCCAACAATGGTCGACCGAAAAATTGACAAGTCGTTATAAGCGCCGTGTACCGGTGACCGCAACACTGCCATCGACTTTAGCGGGATAGGAGAGTGGCCTATAATATTATTATATTGTTCCCGGTCTAGAACTGCGTCTGCGCGAAATCTCGGTTCGATCAGTTTTCAACAGCCCGGGCGACAAGTGATAGTAGAGAACAAACATCCGTCGATCCGCGAACGAACGTTGGCGTTGTATTTTATCATCGACGGTGTTTTGTTAAAAAGGCGTTTATTAAATTTCAATTTGATTCGGAAAGCGTTAAAAACCGTTTTGCAAAAAAAAAAAAAAACCAGCAATACAGTTTATAATGATGTTTATCAAAGAAAACGATACAATTTCGAAGTGTGAATGCGTTGTGAATGCCGTACGCGCTCTTTTATGAAAAACCAACGTCAATTTCATTATTTTGCATTTTAAAAGGGCGCCCCGAATATGTTTCAGTCGACACAACCGACTTAACTTTCTCCGTTCAAACACGCCCTTTTACCAGTTCACCGAGCTGATTTTTCCGATTCACGCGGAAAACGTATTTGGCGATTATTGGCGGCGCCCGCCCGCGTTTAACCGGACACCGTTGCGATTTTACAGTGCCGGGGTCGGAAATCGCCCCGGTGCCGTTGGCGCGCTGTAGTCGCAACAGGGCGCGCCGAAAAACCGCATCGACGAAAGCGTCCGGCGGCGGCGGCGGCGGCGGCGGTAGGTTCCGAAAACGTTAATGACACTAATAGAAGCGCGGGCGAGCGGCTACCATCGCGACGGCGACCGGGACGGGCCGTGAAAACCGTGCGACGGCCGCGCAGCGACGGTGTGGGCGCGGCGCGGCGTCCGTCTCCGGAACGGACGTGAATTATGAGCTCGACGAGTGTCGGCCGACGCGGCGCGCGCAATAATAATTATTATTAAACGCGTTTCACTGCTCTGGGCGGCGTTCGTCCGTCCGTCCGTCCGTCCATCCGTCCGTCCGCCCGGTCCCGGGCGACGACAAAACGCGGCCGCGGCACGGCGCGCGCGCGCGCCCGGGATAATTAATAAAACCGCGATTTCCGCCGACGCCGCAGCCGCCGGCGCGTGGGAACGCACGCCGCCGCGTGTTGTACAGGGTGGGCCGATTCATTAACCGCAAATTATCGTCCGGTTCATACGCGGCTCGGGGAACCGCCCGTACTGTCCGTGCGCGTTGCACTCTAATAACGCGTTCCCCCGTGTGATACGCGCCGCAGTGGGGTATTATAGTGTTATGATACCAACGATACGGTCGTCGTCACGCGAAAAGTGACTGTGTGAAAAAATGTGGCCGGGCACATAAGTAACACGTTCGATAGTGTTGTGATAATATTGTTCGCTTGTCCAAAGACGAAGAGCGGTTTCGACGTTTCCCGTTGAAATCGGTTGCTGCCTGTTATTGTTCAAACGATTATCAATGTCGCAATACCTAACAATACACGTTTCCTACCGCTAACACGTCGTGCTAATAAAAATAACGCGTCAATAACGTACACTGCGCAATTTTATATCATAACACTATTTGTATCGAAATCGAAATTTAAAAAGTACATTTTTCGCCCGTATTAATAGCTGAACGTTTTATAGTATTATGCTCTGGACAAAACAAACGGACGAAAAATTATCGACCGTATTAATAATTGCGCACGTCGCCGCGGTTCTGTGGATACCGGGTTCGATACAAACGGATACATTGCATTTTGCATGGTGTGTCGGTACTATCTAACGCTAAAATTGACATTACCGAAAACAATAAAATTACACTCGGTCGGGTTCTGCGACACGACGACGGTATACCGACAGTTGGTTTCTAAGGAGAAGGTGGAGGGGGTGGATAATTCGATATATAATTATCGAGAGCCGTCTATTTTTCGAGTCGGGAAAAAACAATATCAACTATCTGTTGACTCTGTGTTATTTAGCGTTTCGTCTTTACAATAATTTATTTATTATTTTTTGTATTTATTTAATTGAATATCAATAACGATCACCGGGCCTCGGTGAGTTTAAAACTCGTGTGGGAGGCCCGGGAATTATCTTGTTTATTATTTATTGGAACACTACGTGTTTTTTTTATACAATTAAAATGATAAAAAATAAAATTCGAATTCAAAAGTGTAGATTAAAACATCGAAATAAGATTAAAGGAAAATAATTGCCATCGTAATCACCAAAATGTACATCGTACTTTTCCTAAACATAGATTACGTTCGGGCGCTCGGGTGTTCTGGATCTACACAGAAGACCCTACGGTATAGTAGGTTTACCGTTCTTTTTTCTCCGAAATCGATCAAAACAAATAAATTACTTTGCACGTAAGTAATAATAAAAAAATGAATTAATTAATAAAAATCGAATTCGTATACTATACGTATGGCTCTTAACGAGCTGTTATAACAAATACGTGATGAATATTTGGAATTAAATATAGATAATTATAAATTCATAAAAAAAATAGTTCCGTCCAAGGAATAATACTCAAAATTTGAAAACACTACCTACTATCTATTATCGTTTTTTATTTTACGTTAAACGTGCCGGTGAGATTTAGTTTTAAATGTTTCGTTGAAATTACCGTCAGGATATTTAATGCGATTTCCGTTGATAACGGCACGAACATTTGATGTTAAATATCTTCGTTCGCATCCTTTTCTAATGTTTTCCCACAGATCTCTCGAGTTAGACGACGCAGTCAAAATGATAGCAAATAATGTTCCGATTGTCGTGGACAATAGGTAGCTGACAGAGACGTCTAACAACGTAGTTTCTCAGTGTTGGTCATTTTCGAGCAATTGAATCTATTGGCACGTTTCTCTGAAAGTCTGGCATACAGAACCATTGACCGTTTTTAAATTCGCGAATGGAGTTGGATCTTTATTAACGTTAATTATCACCATCCTCAGATAGTAGCATTCAAGATTATTCGGATGCATTGTGTATACAAGGCCAAATGTCTGTCCAATATAATGAAGATACTTACCCCCTCCATTTTTCAAATACGCGTTGTGACTACAAAATAGCATTGAATAAACATAAAGGGCGGTGTGGTTCTAAAACACGAGGCAGCAGCTAGTGTTACGACTATGGTTAACTGATAATTAAATGTTACTGCGGCGCACAGAAAAATCTATCGCACGCAAAAGTTTAAATTCGATTCAAAAATGATGGCTCGTTTGTACTTCAAAACAAGAATTCCGAACTACGGCCACTAAAGGGTGGCTGACACAGGGTTTTCGTTATTTTTCAAACGAAAATTGAATTTTTTTTTTTTTTTTTTTTGTCGATGTCGGGTTACTATTGATTTGATGTGATACTGATGTAAAAACATTCGTAATTATACGCCGATACGGATATTAAAGGCAAGCAAGTTATAAAAAAAAAAAAAAAATCATGTACAACAACGGTAAACTGTTATAAGGGGTAGAAACAGGGAAACCGTTTTTCATCCCGGTTTCCGATTACACCGCGGCGACTATTGGCCGATGATAAAGCGCGGAGTCCGTCCATCACTATGGAAACCGTTTTTCCGGCCCACTAACAACCGGTGACCGTGGTAAAAACCAACGGTGACCCGCCCGCGATTTGGGCGAGAAAACGAGCGCCGGGCGGTACTTCAAGGGATAGACGACGACCCTTAGGCACGACGACGCGCGCGTGACGAATGAGTTGCGTACGGCGCCGTGGGCAGAATAAAGGGGGAAAAAAACTCGCGTAAACATTTTTCGTTATAGTACGAGATAAAAAAAAAAAAAAAAAAAAAATGTAAACAACAAA
>CABPRJ010000478.1:117849-129609 GCA_902439185.1 Cinara cedri | reverse complement strand
GAAAAAAAAAAAAAAAAAAAAAAAAAAATCGCGAATCTTGATGTGACGAGAACGGGACGTAGTAATTGGCCGGAAATACCTTTCGCGGAAACTTATTATACAGGGTATTCATTGGTAAGTAATACGAAAAAAAAAAAATAATAAAAAAATGTAAACAACAAAAATTGTCCCGCACTTCAGTTTTTCGTAATAATATTATACGAAACGGACCACTCGCACAATAATAGCGAGACGTCGCGTTATTATAACACCATATTATACGCGTATTATAATAATATTATAATGCGAACGGTTCGGATTCGAGTTTAATTCGCGAGGTCACGCGTAACACTAATGACGTACTCGATAATGCACCGTAATAATATTACGAATTCCCGTCGTCTGTAATAATAATACAATTTCAACGCGAACGCTGTGCACGCATACGAAAAAAAAAAAAATAGTAATCTCGTATATTATTATATTACGATAATAAAGCTATGCATGTCCATTATTTTACCTACAAAATAATCTACTGAGATTTCTTCAACGGCTTCGCTAACTGGTCCATGCCATTTAACTCAACGTTCTTCGCTTTTTTTTCAATATTTTTAAAATATTTTATTTTCTACTTTCTCGTGCTTTAACGTCACCGGGTTTATTATTGCACTGTGTTCATTATCTAAACCTTTGTGACTTAGTATTTTTAACATAAATTTCGCTATCACTGGGGAAACAATCTGTGTCACAATCCGCTCTCATAAAACTGCGTACATCTGTAATGCATGTTTTTAATAATCTTTTCTGACACATGGTTAAATTCTTTTACATATGGTCCCAGTGTCTCACACTGTACACAACACAGTCATATTCAAAAAAAGTGTCCTTATTCCACGCCAAAGAAATACACTATACACTTCCCTACTTTTAACTGCCCTTTAACTGGCAATCTTATCTTTTGCTATTATCTGTATCTCATATGTTTCTCTTACATCTCCAAGATTTTGACAGACTCTTTTTGTGGCAATTGACTATTAAATAATAGTTGAATAGTAATTGAAAAATATTTTACTCTTCAAGTATTATAATGTTGGATTGAACAGAAATGTGAATTTTAGAACATGATATGTTAACATTATTCAGTTTATTAAAACAAGTTCAAAATATGTAACTTATTTAAAAAAAAAAAAATGGAGGTTAGTTGTTTTAATAAATTTATTCAGTTTATTGCATATCTAGATGATATCTAATTTAAATAAGTATAAATAATAAGAGAGTACTTTAAGGATCGGAGCTAGTTACAATTTTAACATATTTAATTTTTCTTTTATTTATTTAAAAAATAAAATGTACAAAAAAAAAATTATAATAATAATATCGTATTTAAGAGTACGAAATATCTGTACTCTCAACTCGACCTCCGCTCTCCCGTGTGTATTATAGTAAGTAGCAAGGAATTATGATTTCTACTAAAGAACATAAATATTACAAAAATGTAAAATCATGAAATCGTAAATATTTGACAGTTTATCCAAAGGTTTTTCGTATGTTTTCTCCCAATTTCTATGAAAAACCTTTGGAAAATTATAAAATAACCTTCTTAAAGTACTAACATGGTTACATTTGGTACATTGGAGTAAGATTTCTGGCAGAAAAGTTATACACAGTATATAAAAAAAAAAAACAATATTAATTAACATCATAGAGTAAAAAACCAATATATTTATCACTACGCTTCGAATTTAAAACCTAAGAATTTCAAGTATTTCAAATGTCTATAAATAACAGAAAAGTCACCAGAATGTTTGGAAAATAGTATAGTCGATGAGAAATATGGAGGTATTATATACCACCATGATAATAAGAAGGATGCGAATTATAATGCAAATTGCATTTTTTTCTGAATATCTTAAGCCCTAAGGCCAGGGAGGGCTATTTTTTAACACATTTCCGCGTTAACTACGTGTGCTTATGCGTATATTATAATATTATATTATGTACCTATTATTATTTCTTAGATTTTAGATTTTAAAATTTTCCGGACAATATTCTCGGATCTCCAGTCGTAAAATCTCGTTTGAACATAAATTTTGTCTAGTCGGGGCATACGGGAGGTTGATTATCCTTACAGCTTTCTTAATAATCGGCTAATGACCTCCCTAAAGCACCAACTAGTGATACATGTGAACTCCGAAAAAATAGACTTTTTTACCTGTGTTTAAAACATAGTGTAAACTCCTGCGCAGGACTCGTTCGGACTAATTTTTTTGATGGAAAACTTGTTGAAACCAATTTTGAGACCCGTTTTGGCTGAAAAATACCATATTTTTTTTTACATCTAGTTTGGACCAGAATTTTCCATACATTAGTTTAACTGAACGTTTATTTAGCGAGCCTTTATACAGTACTATTTTATGTGTGTTGTCTCATCGTATATACGACCTTGATACACAGATATTTATTATGTAAAAATAATAGATATAGGTATATATATATAATATAACTGGATTGTTGGTGTGTTTTAAAACTAAATTAATAGCAAAAATTGCGTGTAAACCTAAATAAGTAACTTATTACTTAATTTAAAAATTAATTTTCGTAGTTTAACTAAGCGAGCTTTCGTAGAAATTTAAAAGTATTGTTCCAAACGGGTTCACTCAATCCTAGTCCAAACGGGTTGCAGTTTTATTAGTAGCCGAAACGTTCCTGGTCCGAACTTGCTCCACCAAATCTTTTTAATGGTCCATTTTACCTGCTAGAAATAAATAGTGTAATCTCCTAACACAGACCTTTTTATATTTTAAATTCACAGTGTAGCAAGGAATGTATATTCGTGATACAATGATGTCAATTTGAGATAATTGCACTTAAGATGGAACGTACGATTTTACGATTTTATTATTTTAAATAAACACGCACGACGTTTTATACCAGAAATAGTTCTCTAACGGAAAAATGATAAGATACCTTTTTTTGTAAAATTGTTGATAAATATTCGTAGAGACTTACGAATGTAAGACAATAAAATTGATAAACATCGTAAGGCATCGCGTATCGGGAATTCTCGAACATTTCGTTAACGTGTACTTTATTTTCGTAATTTATAACTGATTTTTACTTATTTTAAAATATATTTTTTTACTTTTTACAATTACCTAGTGTAGCAGTCAACACTATGTCAACGTAGGAGATTGCCTAATTTTGTAGGAGTTTGCCACCCTCCCCCCAACTAGTAGAAGTTTTGTACACCGCATAAAAAAATAAAAACAAAGAAAAAATAAACACTATTTTAATACGATACATTTCTCGCTGCGTACCGCCGAATCTAAAATCGTAAGAGATAATGACGTATTGCATGTCTTGCCTTTAAATACGATTTCGCGGCGCGTGTTGCGTCTTACAGCCGGTTATATAGTACGAGTATATAATATTCAAATATGCAGGATACTATGCGTCTTTCGCGTATACATTCGGAACTCGTATATTTTATATTTTCGCGGAATTTTTTTTTTAGAAAAAAAACACTATAGTTATGAATAATATATAATAATTTAATGTGTGCTCGATTCAAAATAACTACCTATTAAAAAAAAATAAAAATGCATTTATAAATGCACAACTCGCTTACGATGACAATAAATATGCAAAAAATATGACAAATAATGCAAAGTTTGCGAAGTGCTCGCCGTTCATATTAATATTATAACCGCGCGTATCTCGTTAAACAGAATGTCCGATCTCTCGATCATGACCGCCGCGGCGGTTTACCTAACCGCCGCCGTCGTCGTCGGTGGAAATTTATAGCGTACTAAAAAAATAAGTATTATAAATCTTCTCGTAAACAGGCGCGCGATCGCGGATGAGGTTTTCAGAGTATTTAATGTTCGCGTATATACGTAATATGTATACGATAATAATATGATAATGAACGCGGTTTTGTGTCCGTTTTTTTTTTTCTCGCTAAAAATCATAATTTATTCGACTGCACATCAGCCACGTGTAATACCTATACATTATAATATCATACGGTATTATGACGTGACGGCATCACCGCATTACCGATGGCGGACCACTGTTGCGTAGCGGTCGACAAAAGTTCACGGGTTCGACGCGTGACGGTGTTAAGGTCGAAACGGTTTTTCGTCAGCCGATTGCAGAACAACTAAATGAAAAACAAAAACGGTCTTTGTCTGGTATCTACTACAGTTACTTATGTATCAGCGTATGCTGCCCTCAGAAGCAACACCGCCGCAATAGTCAATAAACAGCGTTTTTAAGAAATAAACGAGTTTTTATGTTTTGAATTTTCTAAAATGCAAAAACCTCTTACATTGCACTTAACAAAATACGATATGGATTTTCATACCTTATTTCACCTTGCCCGGTAAATGCCACGAAATAATAATAAACATAAATAAATGATTTTATAAAGTGCTTATACCTAACCTAGCTGACCAACCAACCTAGCTTTAGTTGCACTAAACTGTACCGAATAGTGATTAGAACTCATGGGTAATCGTATTAATAATACTAACAAATAACTGATATTGTATCGTTTATAAAGTTTTTGTATTATCATGTTAACTTTTATTGTGCGTTGATAATTTATTGATTACGATATTACGATTAGCAACACCGCAATTTGCACTAAATATAAACGCTACAAATCATTTTTTTTTATTATTGTATAGGTACTATAGCAAAAATGCCGTGTCTTTATTAATGAGCACGGCGTTTACACCCAATAGCAGAAATGCATTTTTCGACCATTTACGGCATTTCGTCAAAACAAATATTGCTAATAGTTGTTTTATAGAATAATATTTCGGACATACGGTGTATTGACGGTATATTTAATACGTGCAGGAATTTGCGGGTAAAATAGGCGCAGCGTTCAAGTGTCTCGTGATCCCGGAAAACGCTATTTGAGCGAAACACGGAATCCAGTATGTAATATATGTACGTCCGTTTGGTCATCGTATCCTTGTTCTAAAATGTGCTGAAAAAATATTTGATAAATAATAACTTAAAAACGAACATTTTTAACGAATGCAAAATTAATGCTCATCCGAAAATATATCGAAAATGATATTTTATTTATTTATTTATTTTTTTTTTTAAGCCATTTTTAGAGAATTCGATTTTCGGCCCTATATACCTACTTATTACAAGCAATTAAAAGTGCATCGTAATATTATGTCGACGGTGTTTTGTTAAAAGATAACCGCTTAAACACTTTTTCTCAGGAAGCAAAAACAAAAAAAAAAACTGTGAACAATTCAATCTGTCAAACAGTTTTTAATGATGTTAGGAATCGCGGGAAACAATAAAAATTACTCGTACACATTATATACCTTGTACACAAAGTATACACTACACAATGTATAGTTTACACGCATTGAACGTGGTATACGGCCTTTTAAACAAATCAGTGTTGATTTATTTATATTTTAAAAGGGCGATTCGATATCTTTTATTCGACATCATCAAATTTTAACCATTATCTGCTGATAATTTTTCTAATTTTTTTGACACCGAAAACGTATTTTTCGATTTTTAATGTATTAATACGCCCCTTTTTAACGAAACACCGTCGACGTGTTAGTACGCGTGACGCGATTTTAAAACATTACAATTTATCGTGATAGATCTCCAACTAATATTTTGTATTACTCTGGTAATTACCATCTACCTAAAGTCGACTCAATAAAACGTCTCGGAATTATTTGCTCAAGTTCGCTCTCATTTCCAACGCATGTCCAATCAATGATAACAAAAGCAACACGGTCACTTGGCTTCATTATCAGAATGATCCGTGACTTTAATAACGTTTATATCTTTAAAAAACTATTTATTTTGCTCTAGTTCGTTGAATACCTACTGGAACATGGTTCCATTCTGCGGAACCCATACCAACTTGTCTGGATTAACAAGATTGAAAGAGTTCAGAACAAATTCCTAAAATGTATTATTATGAAAATTGCTAATATTGCATAAGCACTGACCATCGTTACGAACCACTTAGAAGTCTTGTAACTATCAAAACTCTCTAAGTTCAAGTCGCGATAATTATGACGTCATATTTATTACAATGTCTTACACGGAACAATAATAGACAATTTTCTTCTCGGTTTAATATTGGTGTACCAGTTCCCACATTTTATTCCGGAAACCGGCCAACCGTTCGTATTTTCTTTTCGTGTTTCCCCTCCTCCCTGTACCCTGCACGCCTTCGGGCGTGCATTTCAAATAAATGAAAATTCTTTTCCGACGGAACGGCCGCCCGTAAATATTCGCATCGGGTCGCGCGTACATCGTAATAAATTAACGTCGCGCCGGCCCGCGAGCGTATACGACAACAACTTCATAAGCGGAGTCGACGACGCCGTCATTTTCCGCGTGTCGTCTTCTCGTTTTACGCGACCGACCGACCGACCGACCGTACCGTAATAATAATAATAATAATACAAATATTCTGCAAAACGCATCGCGGCCCGTATTCGGTATTGTGTTGCGCGCGTTGCAGCCTCCGGACGAGTGGCGGAGAAAAATAATAAATAATAATAAAAAAAAAAAAAATAAAAAAACAACTCATTACCTCTTCTCCGGCCCGTGAACGTTTTCACCGGTCGTTATTGTTGTGCGTATCCGGCCCCGCCGACCGGGTCTGCCGCCGCCGCTCCCGCGACGCCGGACACCGCGCCGCGCATTTCGCATCGCCGTACAATTTATCGCCGCGCGTATTTTACCGGGCATACACATAACACGTACACCCGATACAACAACGGTCGGCACACGCACGTCGTCGTGTTTCGTCCGGCCGCCGCGCCGCCCGTTTCGCGAACCTACAACGCGGACGGCGTCTGCGTACCGTCAAAGCACACGGCGCGATTACCCACTTCGACGAACGACCAAGACCGGGCTAAACGGAAAATCGCGATAATCGTTTCGATTAATAAAATTTAAAAAAAAAAACGTAACCGTGTTTTTCGATCGGTACTACGTCCGACACGGCCCCTGAACCGCGCGCGTGGCCACGTCGCAGACCGCCCGGACCCGGGTTGTCGGAACGTTCGGGTCCGGCGGAAATGGTGTTCGAAGCGCACGTGCTGGGTGTGACAGATCGGTGGTAGAGCGAGTTCGATCCCCGGTCTGGCCGCCATAATTCCAGGCGCTGTTTTCAGGACGGAGAACGGCCGCGACACGCCACTATTATGAGTGCACGATTGTACTACGGTAACAACCACCAGACCAAACCGAACCGACGGACATGACAGACGCAGAATATACCCTTTGTTACGTGAACGTGATAACGTCGTTGACACGGAAAAACCTCCAATGTGCAAAAACACGATTTTTTAGGAGGCGAAAAAAACGTTTAAAAAAAAATCCAATTTTATTATGATCTACATAGACCAATTTTTAGATTCCGAGTGCAGCGAAGAATGAATTTGTTTCACTAAAACGTTTAATTTTTTTTTTTTTTATCCTGTGTACAAAAATTCCACCAGAAATCTTGCTCCGATATGTACTCACGGCACCATTTCTAAATGGAAATATTGTCCATTAATGGTACTATTGGGAGGTCATTTTTTAACTTTCCAAGCGTTTTTCATAATATCTGGGAAAAACCAGGATGAAACGTAAGAAAACGGGAAATTTACGAATTTAATGTTTTTATTGTTATCTGTTGTAAGTCAATCAAAATAATTTTTCTACTATCAAGTAGAAACTTGAAATTTGGGAAGAAAATTAATATATGTCTTTTCTAGACGCTGTAAAATTTTACAATGAGTCATCCAAAGGGTCGCGAGTCAAACCCGTGATTCGTAAAAAAGTTTTTGCACTTATTTTTTCTCCTTTTACCTAAACAGGGAAAAAACAAATGCATATTTGTGTACCTAGAGACCCAGCTATCGTTCGCTCGGGCTATTTTAATCGCAAAATATCCCTCGATTTGTTGTGCAAACTTTTCTACTAGAAATCTTGCTCTGATGTATCAAGTGTAGCTTAGTTTCTGAAAGGAAATTTTATGTCCATGGTGATTTAAGGAAATAATTTTTGATTTTTCAAGTGGTTTTCATAATATCTAGAAAAAATCGTGAAAACGGAGAAAAAACTGAAAGATGTACGAAATATATTGGTAAAATATTACGATTTTTTTTCTGCAAATAACATTTCTACCAACAATTTTGTTCATATTTACAATGATAGCACTTTTTCTAAAGGGAAATCGGATTAGGAAGATACTTTAGGAAGGTTATATTTCAATTTTCCCAGCAAATGTAAACTTTATATTTATAATATTTAAATTTTGTTTAAATTGTTTAAATCTAAATGTTTAAATTCAACTAATCGGCTAGAGACTATTGACGTCAGGAAACAGTATTTAATTTCAACTTTCATGATAACTAGGCACGACTACGACAATAATTAAAATGTTAAAACACAGAAAACTTAACAAATATGTACGGATTTTTTAACGGCACGAAGCTGGTGGTTTATTTATCAGATTATCAGATTTATCAGATATTAGTATATTACTATAACATCGTAACTAGAATAATTATTAAAATTACAAAAGTGGTTTTTTTTTCTATGATTTACATCACTCCGGTATGGTCTAGTGGCTAGGATACCTGGCTTTCACCCAGGAGGCTCGGGTTCGATTCCCGGTACCGGAATAAATTTTTTTTTATACGTGATAATAATATGTTTTAAAAATAACTCAATATGGACAGTTAAATTATTTTTGTTCTACTGTCCCAGGAGGACCCAGGAGGCTCGGGTTCGATTCCCGGTACCGGAATAAATTTTTTGCACAATTATAAATCATTTTTTTCTTGGCATTATTATTTTATTATTTCATATTTTAAGGACGAATTTTTTTTCATTTTACCAAATTGCCCAATAAAGTATTCAATTGTTTGTAATAGAATATCAACAGTCAAGTTTGGTTACATTTTAGGGGTCAAATTTTGAGATGAAAAGTATATAGATAGCGACTTTCCTCGTGTTTTGAACGTAAAGCGAATCGGAATAAAATTGTAAATTTGCGTGGCGAACAGACTTTCAAAATTTATTTACCATACAGGATTATCCGTTTTTTTTTCCCCTTGTGCTTGTCCGAGGAAATCGTTGTCGCCGGAAACGCGCGCGTTATCGCCACGGATCGGAAAGCTACCGGCCGTGTCCGAGAGACGGGGACGAGGAGGACACGCCGCCGATATTACGCAGCTGTCGGATATTAACCGCCGGAATATACGTACATTATTATGTTATTATTATTACGTAGGGGCGGAGAGACGATAAATCTGGACGCTATCATGTCCATATTATTATACCGCGATTATTATCACGCGCGCGCGCGCGTCTGTGTGTGTGTGTGTGTGTGTAAAACGATTATATATGGGCTACTGTCTTAACGGCAATAATGGCAGAGCGAGTTCGCGTGTCATCATTCGCCGGCACAATAATTACACCGGCGCAGGTGATTGGTTTTTTTTTTTTTTTTTGAAATAGATTAGAAACGAATACGCATGGGTATCCTAATAGCCGAGGTATTTAATTTAAACGTTTTTTCCGCGTTTCGATCGTTTGCATGACGCATGCACGGTTTTTTTCCATTAGTAACTTGTATCAGGGACCCGTACACTGCGGCCAGTTTACAATTTTAGCAGTTTTTACCGCATCGCGTTATTTTAATACTGTTTCCAAGCAAAACCCGTGGTTAGCGAGTTGTACCGCGTGGCCATGCGTTTATGATATTATTTTCAGTTGTTTTGTATCGTATTTTCAGGCTAGGCTTCTCCAGATTTATTCCCAGTGACATTAGATTTCTGTGCAGTCATTTTTAGCGTATTTATTTTATTTATAATGCGTTTTAACGGTATATTTTAATCATTTTCGGTGCGCCGAGTCCCGACCGACCCCACTAATAAGTGCAATAACTGTACAAGAATGATTTATATTTCGGGGGGAATACATCTGCGGGCGACTGGGGGTGGGGGGAGGGGGGGGGATTAGTAAAGTGCTCTGCTTTTTGTTCGTACGCCTAACGGATGTTCAGTTCTACCGCGACGCCAGATCACGCCCGTGTCTGCGCCGGCGTCGCACGAACAAACCCCGGACACCCCGGAGGACACAAGCGTAGTCGTGGGCGGACGTTTTATAAAAACCATCGCGGCGGTATTCGACGGTATTCTGATAACCGCAGTCGATCAACGTAAAATTATAACGCGCGGTGTCGTATACATTTAGGCCGCCGCCGACGGTCGTAAAAGCCGCATGCGTTTAAATTTTTTTTTTTTTTTTTACTCTCGGCAAATAAATCGCTATCCTCCGATATTATACGTATTTTGTATACGTTATATTTACATAACGCGCGTGTTTTTATGCAATCTATATATTTTATACGTATATGATGGCCGGCATTAATGTACAAGAGTTATAAACGACTTTTTTTTTTTTTTTTTAATGCGTCCGGGCGTCATTAACGGGTTTATGCTAATAGCGGATGTTATTACACGTTGTATGTTATGACTGCGGACTATACATACGGAATCGGATGTACACTTTTATGTTATTATTATCTACCTGTATTATACATAGGTACCTACGGTTTACGGTTTTCCGTCTCCCGATCGGGGCCGGTCATGTGTACACAATAACAATATTATACATCTTTCAAAACGACTGTCCATTATAGCGCACGATATATAAACCGAAGGGAGACAATATGAGGACGGTCGGCTGTAAAGGGAGTGCGGGTGTTTGCGGTTTGTGCGCGGACGGACAAATCGTAAATTATCGCGAGGCCCCGGAAATAACAGAGTTTCAATTCCGACGAATTCGCCCAGACAAATCGTCAACCGTGTGACAACGTTCGCAACGCGCGAGTGACAATAAGGTGTCGCGGGGCTCGTTGAGGGTCACTGGTGAACGATGTGTATTTTAATATTACGTACATCTCTAACCGTCATAGAGTAATGGTGTAACTGTAGGTCTGTGATTATTGACGAGCGTTATCTTTAGAAAATAAGGCTCGACTGTTCGAAAAACGCCGAACCAAACTTGTGTCTAGCGGTGAAATAAGCAAGTTGTACGCGTAGTTTAAAGGCGTAGAAATTCGCTTCATTTCACGGTCAAGAATATGCTCCGCAATGACTACGTCTCTCTTTTAAAGTTTATATTATCCCATGACAATTAAATTAAAAACGTTTTGTGGTTTATTGTCACTAGAGCCCGGATTTATACGCATTTGCATGTTTGTACTAAGTGTATGCGCGTCCACGGGGGTTTAAAATGTCCACGGATCATATCACACCGAATTTAAACTCCACATTTTTTATTGCATATTTTGCATATATTTCGGGTTATTGCATTCATAAATGCACATAACATGAATATTTAATGGGTTTTTAATAAATTAACTATCAATAAACATACACTCGCGTCCCAGCTTATTATGTCGATATCGTTCTATAAATAATCACATTGCGTTTTCGCGTAGCATTATATAAGCTACATTTATAAATCTTATTTAGTTGCCTTGTTTAGTTGGACCGGTACCTAATAATAGCCACCACCCGGCACGATGGCAATTAATTAATATTTAATACGCGGTCATCGACCATCGTTCGTTGTATATATGCGTTTGTCCGCGGTAGTGTTTGTTTAGCCCGTTTGAAAAAAAAGACAAAATGCCAAAAACTAAGTCTAATTTGGGTTCATCCATAACTCGATGGGTTGAGCCTTACAATCGCGACAAAACTGTGTTTA
>CABPRJ010000478.1:40497-116763 GCA_902439185.1 Cinara cedri | reverse complement strand
TTTTTTTTTTTTTTTTTTTTTTTAATGTCAAAAACCGTGAAAATTGGTTCGACTACAAATTACATATAAGCTATTAATCCACCAGGGCACACATGCGAAAAACAAGGCGTAAGAAAACGTTTGTCGACATTTTTTTCCCGGACCCGAAAAACCAGATATCGGCCGAAACAAGCCTTCGTTTTTATACCCGGGCAGTTATAAAGTTAGACCGGGGAAAATGTTCTCGTTAGCCGCCGGCTTAGCGGCCTTCTTTCTCGGCTTTCATCGTGGATTTTTCGCGGCCGAGTATGCTATACACTTGGTTACGCGAATTTCTCGGGTTCGTGTCCGGTCGGATTTGATGATACGGCGTCTCCGCAAGCAGGGTTTTCCGTAGGAGAGAAAAAAAAAAGTACTAATAAAGAAGACACTGCGCGGTAGCACTCGCAGACCGCGGGCGTGTTATACGCGGAGCCGGTAACGGGTTCGTCTTGATTGCCTACAATAATTCAAAAGTAAATTCGTGTTTTTTTTTTTTTTTTTTGACACATGCTCGTGCATCTGTCAAAACAGCCACTTGACCGGATGATTTATACTTTCACTGCGGTGTACGGCGACGCCGCCGTTCCGCAATTGTTTCCGAATTAAAAAAAAAAATAATAAAAAAAAAATAATAATAACAACAACAATAACAGTGTTGTACTCGTGATTAAAAGAGGAGAGGAAGAAAAGAAAAGGAAAAAAAAAAAAAAAATTAAACGAAAACGCTCCGCGCCGTGATTGAAGTCTTCATCATCGTCGCCGTCTCGCCGCGGTCCGGTCACGAAAACGTTCGTGTTTCCGTTGTTCACGGTTGTTTTATATTAAAACATTATCATTTCATACCGGCGTCCCGAGTGATATTATCGTAACGTCGCCCGCGATATATCGTGTTAAAAAAAAAAAAAAAAAAAAACCAATACCGAGCGTTATAACGCCCGTACGTGCGCTTTATTATTATTGTTATTGTTATTATTTTCGTATCGAAATCGTTGCTGTTGTCCGCGTACAAATAAACAACAATCACGAGATTCGAGTGCGGGCAGTCGAACCGCGCCGCCGTGACCGTAGTCGTTTTCGTACGGAATTCTCGCGGCCATTGTGTCTCTCCGCGCGGCCGTACCCCGGCACGCACGGCCGACCACCCGCAGACACCCCTATTCCGGTATTGTTATTGCGATTGCGCGTTCGTGCAATACGGGGACCGCCGGACCACTCGAGCACCTGATCCTATTGAATCCGACATTCCGCCCGCCCGCCCGCCCGCCCGCCGGACGACGCTCGCGCGCGCGGGGTTAATGCGAGAACCGGCGACCGGACCCGGCCCGCGGACGGTCGCCGTCACACCGGTGACCACCGTGTCATTGCGCGCGACCGCGACAATGCGGATTGCGGTACGCGGCGCGCGGCCGGACGCTCCGTTTTGCACGCCGGTCGCGTCCGGCGTTACCGGCGCCCGGACGCGCGACGTTATTCCGTCGCGGGGGTAAGACGGTCGGACGACCGGATCGCGCAAACGGATTTTAGACCGCGGATCGGCGACCCGCGTAAAACCGCCGCGGCCGTCGAGAAAACCGGAAATCGTTTTGTCCGCGCCTACACTGTCTCACTGTGCAACTGCCGGGACAGAGCGGAATAGAGCGAGAGCGCCTGTTATGAAATTTACGGGGAATAATATTTCAGAGGGAACACCGCGGGTGTTTTTCGAATTACGAACCATTGAAAAACGTACGGTTGTTTAAATAACAAAAGACAAAAGGTTTTCGCGCCTATTTTATTTTCAATGTATATTTTAAAAATCAAAATATCTGTGAAATATTGATCCCCGGGTAAGGCTTTTAGATGGGGCGCATACAAACAAATGCTTCTGGGTACGAATCGGCTTAACGCCACTATGACCGTCATAATAAATGTACCTAACGAATAAAAATTTAAAATCGAAAATGTAAAATTCCTCTAAATATTGGTGGGTAAAAATCACCAGAACATTCTGAGAATTGAACGGTGTCTAGAACATGAGTATTCTGTGAAAACACTAACGTGTCTCTGCGGATATTTTTTACCAAACAACAACAATAGAACCTCGAACAAAACAGAATCCAAAGTAAATGAAACCGTTATTGTCGGAAACTCTACAGTTTTTCTTAGGTTTTTCCCCGGTTTCACCCTGCAGCTATTAGGAAAACGACCGGAAAATCATAAAATGCGTCCGATAGACGTTCGTGTCGCCGTATACGCCCGTGACGGCGACAATCGGTACATCCTCGGGGGAAAGGACAACCTAAATCAAACGTCGGACAAACAATTATTGAAAACACGCTCGGTAACTTCAAGTTGCTGTAACGAACTTACGAATACCGTCGAAAAACTGAAAGAAGTTATCGATGAAATTATCGTTAACGGCTCTAGAATTTAGGATTTGACCCACGGAAAGTATGTCTACGATCAATTATTACAGGAAAAACGTTTACAATTTTAGTTTCGCTCGAATAATTATGTATGCGAAACAAAATATATAATATACATACGTATATAAATAAATCCACGTTTCTGAGTTATGGCACTGACAATATTGTTATGTTGCATTTTTATAATAATATTTAGTAATCAGTTTAGTAATGCCGTTGAGTAAACTTGTTTTTGTTTTCGAAATACTATTTGCGATTATATTATACGCATCGTATTCTCGTATTATGTTTCCGTCAAAACGTTATGCGAAGATCGCTGGTAAGTAAAACGTACATTTTAAGTAGGTATACCAACTCATTATGAATTGCGCGGTCGTTATTTATGGCGCTCGTAAAACTAAGCGTTAAGAAGAAAACTAAAACTTGTATTTAAAATAGGAGGGGGCGGGGGAAATGGAGCAATTTTGTTGCGAGCGTAATATAATATACACAATCGTGTTAAAATTAATAGCTATCGACCGAATCCTCGCCGGTTTTAAAAAAAAAATTCCTAGCACGTCACCGTTAATAACATTACGATTATATTATTCGGTGTTGTCGACAGTTGACCTCGAGGCGTCGTTATATATTAAGCAGCGAGTGATATAAACGGCGGTCCGACGGTTTTTTTTTAACTATCGCGAACGACGAGAGTGCAATCGAATGATAATTGCAACAACGATAGAAAAAAGGTGTCCTAGGGTAATGGGGACGGGTTCAGCCACAGTTATAGGTGGGAAGTTGCGAAGGTAGGATACAGAAAGGAAATTAATGTATATCTGTAAGCAACGATAATACATTGATAACGAAAAATCGATTCTGAGCGGAGTTCAGTTGACAGTGATGCTTTGTCAACAATATATGTCATATTATGGTAAAATAATTAAATAGGCATTATACACATGTTCTTTAGTAATATTTATTTAAAATTGATCCGACTTTTTTGAATTGATTCGGTTTTCCCACGTTTTTCCCGGTTTTCCCATGTTTGCCCAGGTTTTTCAAATTTGCCGGGAAAATTCATGGAGAAATCGAAAAATGACCCGTCTAAAATTGTGAAATAGTGAAATTTCCTTTTATAAAAATTGCTATTGTTAAAATTTGGGGCAAAATTGCTGGTTAAAAAGTTGTGCACAGATAAAACAGAAGGCGGTAATATAATTTCATTAATACCAATATTTCTTATATTTTCCCGCTTTCCCTCTGTTTTTTTCTATTTTTAAAATTTGATGAGAAAACTCCTGAGAAAATCAAAAAATCACCTCCTTAAAGTACCTTCCCACGCCGGTTTCCTTTCAGAAAAGGTACTATACTTAAAAATCTGAGCAAGTCTTCTGGTAGAAAACCATAAGCTTCTTCGCTCCAATCAGTATCTAAAATCTTTTTAAAACCAATACGTTCTTCGCTCCACTCAGAATCTGAAAATAAGATCGATATGGATTGTAATATGGCGCGTACGTTTATTTCGGTTCGGACTTTTGTGATAGTTCTCTTCAGTAGCGAACTTTGCAATTGATGTTCGAGCTGCGAATCAACCTGAAGTTTTTCGGGGATCCAAAAGTTTCTCAACGCTAATATCCTTAATTGGAGTTATCTGGCAACACTACCGCAATCTTGTTCAAAACCTATAATATGTAAATTTTGATCATGCTCGTTACACATTTCTCCATAACTCGTCGCCACTCATCAATTACTCCTATGAAAGATTTCCGGCGAACTGAGCGAACCAGCCGCCGACACGCGACAATTCGTAGTTTCTTCGACTAAACAAAGCCTCTCCAACTCTGAATTTTATCAATATTCGACTGTACCCTTTTTTTTTTTTTTTTTAACGTAGACAGATTGTATTATTTATTATTTACTAGTAACATATTGTATCTATTGGGCATACGCAATCCGAATAGTAAAATAATATTTTATTTGCTATTCAATTTCATAATATTATTTTTTCGTAATAGTAATTTTAATGAGCGGCTATATAATATTCAACAATATTTCAACCAAAAATACTTTATCCGAAAAATTAGCATCCGAAATTATTCCAATAGAAACGTATTTTTTTAGAAAACCATAATAAAATACGAAAGTTTAATATACGAACAATATTTTATCAGAAAATGTTTTACACGAAATGTTTAACAGTTGAAAATAAATAATTATAAAATATTACGGCTGTAAACGTATTTTAGTCGAAAGTGTTTTATCCGTATAAGTGTTAAATTATTACTATCCGAACCGCATTTTAGCCGTAAATATTCGTTATCTTAACACAAAAACAAATAATGTATAATAAATACCACAGAGTATTATATAATGTCTACAGAAGTGTAGACTGTGTAGGTGTGTGTGTACCTATGATATTAGCGCTCAGTTGGCCGAAAAGAGCTCCCTCTGGTGGTGATTGAATATTTTTCGGACAAAATACGGTTTGAAGGAATTATTTTCTGTCAAAATACAGTTCGGATGAAATGTTAATTTTCGGACAAAAATATTTTCGACTAAATTACTTTTCGGATGAAATACGTTCTGACGATATATTTTTCGACTAAAAGATTGTTCGGATAAAATATTTTCGGATAGTTTTCGCGATTCCATTTTAATTACTACTCGGGTAGGCAAAACGTAGTAATTTCGCGTTTGTGTTCGTTATTCTGATACTGATCGGCAACAACAGCCAACTCCGTTTCAATCCCGAACGCAATAATTTCAATAGCGTTTTATAACATTGGACAGAAAAAATGACAACGAAAAATCGCCATCGCGCATAAATGAAATAAATATACTTTCGTTGGTGCTATAATAAAATCCAATTTCGTGCAGCTTTTCCACAGCTAGTTGACCAAACGACCATGATATCATTATTGATTGACGTCATTCTAAAGCGCGAGGTATTGCACGAGGCGCGTTTTTGTTTTTTTTAAGTAGTGTCCCCGAGTAGGCCTAATCCACTATCGCATAATAATTACTCTATTCAGTATAAAATCGAAACGCTTGGATGTAACCTTTGCGCATTACCCACCGTTAGACTCTCCCCACTGTCGCCTGTATTCACGCATCGAAGCACGGCGGTGGTTAGCGACACGAACATTCCACCCCTGGAGCTCCTTAGCGTTCCCTGAAGAGTCTTTTCACTACGGTAGGCATGTCTGAAAACGAACAGGTAAAAAAATTCTACATTTGAAAACGTTAAAAAACAAAAACAAACAAAATGCATAAAAAAAAAAATTTAAGAAACTAGCACATTCAATAGTATTAAAATTGGATCCTATTATAATTGTATCATTACGTAGTATGATTTGATTAGAAACGAAAAACGATGTAAATTCAATAATGACTAACGCGATGGTGTACTTTTTGTGTTTTTCATTTTATTTTAACTATTTTAACTATTATAACTATTTTTAGTGCACTTAGTATTGTATACGTATATGAGTGTTTATTTACATTGTTATAAGAAATAATAGATCATTTTTAAGAATTAAAAGAAAAAAGCAACAATTAATCATTGCAATCGAAAAGCAATTCTGAGCTGAACTAGAAAAACTGGTGACATTTTATAACAAGGTTATCGTAAATTGTTTTTAGTTTCTAAATTGTCTAGGTAAACTTGCGAGAATTCTAGAAATAAATAGTTCAGATAAAGTATTATTTAAAAAAAAGTCCGTATTTATTATGCTATAAGGAGTGAAAGAATCGCAGTGTTACCGATTTCGTTGGTTTAAATTTTTGTGAACTATATTTTTTACTAGAAATATTGCTTTAACCAACAAAATGTCTAGATTTTTTTCCACATTTTCCCGTATACGCGTACGCCAACGACCGCGGTAAAAAATATTAAAAAAAAAAAAAAAAGGGTCTGCCCGTTTATACCCAAGAGAAAGCTTATCGTGCTGCAACACATAATACCGCGGGCAACTTAATTTACAGCTTTTTATGGGTTTTTATTATGGCGGTCGTCGTAAAAGTCGGCGGTTTTACGACGACGAAATACACCTAACCCCATGGCGTCGTGTGCGTCTGCGCTCCGAGAAAAAAAAATGCCGACATGGACTACATAAATTGTACGGTATGTTATATTACGTCACGCACAGCCCGCGTTAAACGGGATGACATTGTCGATTTGCGAAGAGTAAACGGACATTTCCGTAGCTACCCGACATTAACTGCGAATTCCGCCGACCGGTAACATCGTAAAACCGCTGATGGCGTTGCGAGTGACGTGTTCTTTATAGTGTTCTGAGTGTACGGCGAAAATTCTATATAAAATTTTACGAAGGCGTGGCGGTTTCTTTTTTCTATCCTCGAAAAAACGCCTTTCGGGTTCTTATGTCAGAGGCTCCACGATGCCGCAAGACGCGGACGTATTTCCAGGCATTTGACGAAGATTTCTAGATACCCGACATTTTTTTTTTACACCACGTAAACAAAACTGACAGCAGTTGTTTTCAGTATATAAATTAAACTAATGTCATTCCTATACATTTTGAACTAAAAATCATCGACTACAGTGGGTGGATAATCAACCCAACTTAACCATCATTGTGTAAAGTAAGAATTCGTTTAAATATATATTTCACTACTTGTAAATATTTGATTCTGAGTGAATGTATTCATTTTACGATGATGCGTATTTTTTTGTGTCAACTTTGAAACTCTGAAAACGTTAATCCAATCAAAAACTTTATAGACGTTTTCTCGTAGCATTTTCTAATCTAGTTGATGCATTTTTGGTTTTCCTTAAAATTTACTATAAACCTTTTTTTTTTTTATTCAATATTGTGCAAATTTCGTGTACGTATTTGTGTCTCTTTTTTCCAATATTCCGATCACTACACGCGTCGTTTACGACTTATAATTTGTAAACAAATCTCGATCGATTTTACGAAAAATTATCATTTTTCTTTTTCTTTTTTCTTTCTCGCTGACAAATCAAGTACCTAGCTATTCGTAGCCGAAATGAGTTTATCTTTTTATATTTTTACCTCATACGGCTGCACTAAGGTAAGTTCAGGAAGGCAATTGTATTGTTCGATCCTTCTCAGCCACTCTTCTATAGTTTCATCACCGATATTACAGATACCCACGAATCAATCCGTACCATCAGACATCATATTGCACGTACGAAATGTCGGATAAATAATTTTGTTTGCGTCCAAAACTATACGACGGGTACAATAATACCATCTTATTCGTATTATTACACAAATGGTTGGGCGCAACTCGTCACGAGTGATTCCTTGGCGTTTTACTATAATGTAATGTAGGCAGGTACGCTGAACGTACACATTCCGATCGGCATAGCGAACGGGATCGAATGTCAGTAAAAAAAAAAAAAAAAAAAAAATAATGAAAAAAATAAATATTAAATAAAACACCCCGTCGTCGTCGTCGCCGGCATTGTGTTCGGGAAAAACTGATACCGGGTCGTTGTTGTCTGCGATTTCGTTATTATTATTACTTGCCGTGTATACGCACGGATAACGTTACACGCCACCCCGTCGCCGTGGTGTACTGTTTCTCGTATAGGTAATTTGTTTTACCCTTAAATGGTTAACGGGTCGTCCGAAATGTTGTCATGGACCGATATTTATATTCGGCTTTCGAGGGGTTTTCGGTTTGTTTTTTTTTTCCTCTCGACGGCTTTGTACGCGTAATATTTTAATATTTTATACGTTTTGTGTCGTACAATTATTTACTGTCGGACTCCGGAGAAAGGCCGCACAAGTTCGGCAAACAGTCGTTTCGAGAAAAAATTCTTAAATGTAAACCCGAAACTCGTTTCATTCGCTTCAAACACGTCGTAAATTTGGCTACGTCACGTAAAAATCCGTCCGCATTCGTATGATTAAAAAGGTGTACTCTAGTTTTCAAAAAAATACGGACATACTTCGAACGAATGGGCCGCTGTTGTAGGTCAGGAGTTGGCAACGTAAAGGGAAAACTCAATGCATATCTGTATGCTAAAGAAAAACGATTCGGAGCGGTGTTCGGTTAATGTAGTGTTGTCAAAAAAATGGCCTCCATAAAATACCACTCGCTCCGCTCACAGTCCGAAACGTCGCTCCGATAAGGCTCGTCGTTCGGTCCCACCGTGTCCCGAACGGATTGTATAGTATAGGGGAAGCCGAAAACGAAGGAGACGCAGTATTTATTATTATTATTATTATTTTTATTACTATTATTCAAATACCAAGCGGCGGCTTGACTCGGGGACGACGATTTTTCATTAAGCACATTGAATAATATTGCGCGATTCGCTCGAGAACCGCGCCAAAACGAGAACCGCCTGGCTATAATAACATTATAACTTACGGAAGATATATTTGTATTTTAATACGACATAATTGATATCGTACATCAATGACAAGGAGGAAAAAAAAAAAAAAAAAAAACCCCGCAACGTTAATCCCGAATAAATCTAACACGAGACTTATTTATTCAAATCAGTAAACATAATATTATTATAATTAATACTCGATGATAAATCTTATGGTAATCAAATCGTTGTTTAACGATTATGATAATTTAAAACGTATTCTACCTGTGCGATTGCCGGGCGCACGTTATTATACCGGTGCTCGCCGAGTTAATCCCCCGGACGCGGAATAATAAATTCACGGCGACTCGCGCGCGTTACAATCGCGGCGGCCGGTTCATTCGCTACGGAGTCGAATTTCCGCGGTCTCCGTTGGCTTTTACGGCACGGCCGTTGCGTATACTCGTCGCCGTATGCACGGCGATATTTTCAAGCGCACTCAATACTCATTCCGTTTTTATGTTTAACTCGTGCACGAGTACGAATTTTGATATTCGGAATTTTCGAGTATAACGAAAACCGATATTCGCGCAACTTTTTCAACAGTTTTCGAGGTTTTTCACAGCGATTAAGGAGCGTCCTGTAGTGCCAAACTTTAGTTTTTAAAACGAGAACCTATATATATATATATATGTAAATTGTCTATCAAATGATTTTTCTGGAAATTTGAACGAAGTAATTCTGTAATCGAACTTTGAACGAAGTTTCCTAGTTATTCTGCTTTAAGTACTAAGGCCGATAACTTTTTATGGGAATTGGATACCATTGGAGTCGTGGTATAGGCAATTTCTTGTTTGGATACGTGCAGATATCGAAAAATCAATTCCATGCTATTATTATTTGGTCGGGTTGCATTAGCACATTTAGCGATCTGTAATTAATAACATTGGGTGTTGTTAGGATGATCAATAGTAAATATAGTCAATACTGACGGCTCTGTAACTTAACAATTATTTAAGGCCCGTAAATTATAGGTTCAATTTTACGTCTGTGGCTTTTACAGATTTTTACAGATCCGTCGTATCCGTATGGTATGGCGATGAGAAATATAATTTCTATAATATAATATATTGTGCAATGATAAATATTACTAAATATTAACACAGAATAGTAGGTCATAAAACGATTAGTTGGAATTTTTTATTTTTTTTTTTTTGATATTGTAATCCATAATCCCTGTAATCAAATAAAATGTAAAATGATTTATTCGGTAACTACGGTTATCAATAAAATACAAATCTTTTATGCTATTCGTTTTTTTTTTTTTTTTACACGCTATTAAAACGTTACACAATAGATAAGTTAAAGACAGGTTTTTATACAATCCACCCTTAGTGTTTAAAGTATTTAACACGTCGAATAGGTAAAATTTCTTTTCAAACAAGGTGCTACTTGACACTTGACATATCGGAGCAAGTATTCAGTTCGAAAAGTTATTTACCAACAGAATCAAAAAACACACAACATAGTAAAACCAACAGATCGGTCGTTACGTTCCGTATCTAAAAAACTACTAAACATGAAAATATGCTTAATCGAAATACAGATTTGGCTTTATCGTAACGCGAAACAAATTTCCTGCCATCTGGTTTTTTTTTTTTTCGCCGACATAAACATTAATTTTGATGAATCTTGCCAATATGCGCGTGAAGGGGAATGGGTTCAAGCTGGGACATATCCTCCTCCGGATTTTCAAAAAATACATTTAAAATTCAACGCGACTGTTCCAAAATGGAGGGATTTTAATGGAAATTTCGAGAAACGTTTCGCACAAAAATAATCACCGTATTTTTTCAAAAATACCGTATGCATTAACAATCAAATCGTTGTTTTTAATTTTAATGTACAAACGCATAAGACGCGAGTATCGAGAATCTTTTATCGCGAAACTATTGTTACATAAATATCTAATATCTCGTGTGTCCAGATATTGAAAACGACCGTTTCTATAGTGTATCGGATATCTAAATACTCGTTTCAAAGCATCTGGCTTATCCCTGGCTGGAGTGCGCCGAATCGCGGTCGTCGCAAAAAAAATACTTCTAATCCGATCGCCGAGTACCCATACGCACGCGGCAGTCGCACGCACTCGAGAAAACGTGTCCGAACAATATGCGTTTTACAGAGCTATAATACCTGTAATATCGATTTTCTGAATCCAAACGGTTTCTCGACAACGGCGTATTATTTTACGGAATGCCGCATAAAATGTCTATAATCGATCGCGCGTCGTTATCCCCGTCCTATCGCGTTATTGAACATCACGATAGTCTTTCTTTTTTTTTTTTCTTTTTCTTTTCTATTTTCGTCCGCGTTATATCGTTTCAGTATCGGTTACGGAGACGCAGAGACACATAGTAATATAATGTTTAACAGTGTTCAGCCGAGCGACGTGTCACATCTGTTCGGCGCGTACACGACATCGACGGCAATATATTAGCGTGTGTTGGAAACGAAAAAATGCGCATTACATAATACCGCGTAAAATAGGTATGCGGGGCAATTGTGATTTACAATAAATACGTGCGCGCCGCGTGAAAATATAGTTTAAAAAAGGCTTCCACCGTGGAAAACTATGGGAAATATTTCCAATTGTGTAGGCGTAGGCGACGGAAAATATGCCGTATCGTTATCGGACAGCACGGCCAACGTAGCGGTGTATTCGTTTGAGAAAAATATGTGGATCGGTATTCAAAACGCACATATACATGTAAAAAAAAAAAAAAAAGGTATACATAATCGCGTATTATAAAATTGTTAAAACGGACCTTATGCGAATTTTTGATTTGCAGGTTTCCACGCCTCCGGGGTCAACGGGGCAAAAAATAAAAAAAACCTGCAGATTTCTCATGAATTATTGCAGGCACCTGACACCTGAAATAACATTAATTGTTGTTCCGTTCAAAAGTTGTTCATAGTTTTTTTTATTATTATTATTGTACCAGTTACTAGAGCATTGCGCAGTTATTCCTCCAGTTCGTATTTTTATAACTAAAACTACGAATAAAAATTTAAAAAAATTGTTTTTTTTTTACAAAATCCAATATATGCCTGGCTGTTTTATAAACATTCATTGACCATACACGTTGGTGTTACAAATATTTGTTAATATCGATATAATATGATATTAATATAATTTGTGAATCGTAAGTTTTCCTACATTTCTTTGATGGTTACGATACCACTTTAAATAATTGTTTACATTTCCGTCACTAAATAATATAAATCGGTAATCATCAATGTGTCCTTGAAAAATAATCGTGTTTATGATTTTCGTCAACAAATGTTTGATCAAATACTGAAAAGCAGAGCACAGACACCACGCCGAGGAAGAATTACTAGAAAGTAGAGAACTGAACGATCGACCCGTTCACTCTATGTTTTTATGATATTTTTTATTATAAATTTCTTGCGCGTACGGTTTCTAGCGGTCACACTGCAAAGATCGACGATAACCCGCGCAGACCTTTGACCGCGCTTATCGTTTTCAAATACCCGGCCGACCGTTGGCCGCGCGCGCATGTCGCGTTTGTATGATAATATCGCAATATAATAACATTATGTAAATCGGGTGTCCGTTCGAAAAGTGTTATTTACGATGTTTCTACGATGCTAATATTATAACATTAAAAACATAGTATATTATACAACATATATTTGTATACGTCATGCATTATTGTCATCAGAGGTGGGGCGTGAAGTTTATTTCCTACGAAGCGATTTCAGTAAAATTGGTAAAATGCTCATACGACCCAAGGCCAGAAGGATCAGGAGCTGTGACTATATAACCCAACGGTTCATTCCCGCGTCATCGACCTCCATTTCGCCGACAACCTATTTTGCCAACATCCCACTTCGCCGTCTCCCATTTTGTCGACAACATTTTCTTTTGTTATATTTACCTGTGACGTACATTGCTTGAAGTACACCTACTCATGACTCCGTCCCACTATAGCTCATGTTAAAACTATTCGATTTCGTTATTGTTTTTGCAGCGATTACACTAGTTATATTAAATTGTACTCTATACTAAACTTTAACTTTGAAAATTATAAGAAAAATGCTTTTGAATATATATCTGATCGTTTATTGTCAATAGTTTTTGCATTTTCGATAATATTAAATTTATATATTTACCTTAGCTCATGCTGTTGGAATTTCGATTCAGTAATAATTATTTGATTGCAACAATAATATTTAAATTCAAAATGATGATAATAATATAACCGATTTACGTGTCGGCGAAATGGGAAGATTTTTAATACCTTATAAAACCGGTTTATTTGTCGGCAAAATGGGAGTCGGCGACGTGGGAAGACACGAACCCAACCCCTTAGAAATTTGATTTTAGTTGTAGCGCAACACCTATCCACTCGACTAATTTGATCATAAAACAGCGGCTTCATGCGATATTTATTCACGCCCGCAACTGTAGTGGATTCATCCGCTGTTCTGGGGTCCAGATTTTACTGCATAGAAGGGAAAAAAAGGTCTTTATAACATTCTGTAGTGGCGCAACGAGAACACGCTGTTTTCGAGGAGTTCGGGTTTTTGCCCTATTAAGTTTATAAATTGAAAAATTTAATTAAATTTTTAACTATTACGAGTACAATAAATAATATTTAAAATTTGTCGTGAATCTAATGTATTTTAAAACGTAAAATTGTGACACTTGAATTTTTTTTTCTCTCAACCAGTAACAAGAATCAGATATAAATCTGGGGTAAGGAAGCATAAAGTTGTTCTACCAAAAACGTTGCTCCAATCATCTACTTTTTGGTGGTTTCTAGTGGCGAATTGTATTTAATTGATAATATACTTGGGAAATTATTTTTTGAAATTCATTATATTTTTTTCTTTTAGTAATGGAAATAAAGAAGCAGAATTTTTATTGAACGGTTTCAATTTGACTGTTTTGTTGTAATTAAAAAAGAAGCTGATTTTTTTACCAAACACTCACTGATATTTATGTCAATGAAAGTTTTCGGGTCAATAGAAATGCTCAAAAATTGTATAGTTGCTTTGTCATAAGTCGTATTTAGTGGTGGAAAAAACTGAGAGTTTTATGTCGTAATTTACAGCACCATTTTATTGCTAGGTACCTTTACCAAACTCCGTTCAGAATCGTTTTTCGTACGCAATGGTAATTGGAAAATACACTATTGACACGGGGTTTGGGGAGGCGATTACTAAAATTCAAGCGTCAAATACATGCACGAGAATAACAAGTACAGACACCGTATAATTGCGAAACTCATATAATACCTATAGGTGTACTGTCAAATACCGTAGAGACTTTTTACGGAGCCGAAAAAATGTGCGTACCTACATTTTCTACGCATACAGATTGAACGCTGTGCAGCGTATTGCATTAAAATAATTACCGATACAACCATATGGCCCGACGAACGTTTCACCGCGATTATGTTTTATTGTTATAATTTTTATATTTTAAACAACTCCCATTTCTATATATTTTTTTTTTTTTTTGTTTATTTTTGACAACGCTCAAAATCACCGTAAAAGATTATTGAGTTTATAATAGAATTTAATTTCGACCTCGACAAGTGGTATAGGTACGTCTATAATATCCATAATATTACATACAGCGCGCACCATGGTGTACGTATTATAATGTACAATATTACACTCGTGTGGGTTCATAATCTCGAATATTATACCGACCGCGTCGTAAATATCGCGCGAAATCATATTGTTGACTAACAATTATTATTATTATTATTATTACTATTCTGTTTTCACAATGGTTTACGATATTTTGTCGAATATTCGTTTTTAATTTAACGATAATGACCACGGTATTACCGGGTATAGGCGTAATCTCTGAATTTATCTGCGTTAAATCCCGCGGTCGTGGGCACCGCGCACGCTATTATTATGACCCAATAACGGGCAACTCTCGGTGTGTATCATAACGATACGCGAGATTACTCATCGCCGTTATCGCCGTATACCTGTGTAATATGCATAATGTACACATTTATATTGGATAAATTTAAAAAAATAAATAAATAAATAAAAATCTCCGCCCGTCAATTTATTGTTATTCGTTTTTTATAGTCTCTCGGAACGCGCGTTCACATCGATTTAAAACGCCTTGTAAAAATATAATAACGCGCACTTCGCCGGCCCTTTGCATTCTTTTAACGCGCGTCGTTTTTCGTATAATAATTATTATCAGCGATCGTTATTGGCTAACAATTGTCACCGGCGCGACGCCGCGGCGCGAATCGTATAGGTGGGTGGCCCGTTTTTTTTTTTTTTTATTAACAACATTAATAGTATACGTACGCGCGTTGTTTGTTGCTATGTTATTAAAATTGTTGGCCGAACTTCCGACGGGAAACGTTCGCGGAATATTAAGAGGAGGATGTACAGGAGTATTGTGCTCGCGTCTCAGGCTGTTTAACCGACGGGAGACGTAGCAGAATTACGTTACTCGGGCCACGGACCGTGGCGTTTCGTTTGAAACCGAACGGAACACGAATAACGAGATTTAAAGAGGATAATATTTCCGAGGGCCGTACGCAAAAGGCAAAAGATACGAACGCACTTTGCACGGTGGGTGGTCTACCGTTGTAGTTGAGGAGTTTGGCGGGTAGGATATAGAGAGCAATTTAACGCGTATCTGTACGCAACGATTAATCTTTGCGAAAAACTATTCTCAGCGGAGTTCGGTTATACGTGTTTTAAAAGGCCGCTATGTTTACGATTTGAAAATAATACGGTTTTCCGTTTTTCCTACGTTTTTTCCCATTTAATATGAAAATCAAGAAAATGACCGCTCTGACGTACTACCTCAGTTTAATTTACTTTCGGAAAAAGCGCTACACTTTGGAAAATCGGAGCAAAATCGTTGGTAGATACGTTATTAACAGATGAAAAAAAAAAATTAATAAAATAAACGTCATTGTAAAACCAATAGTACATTACTCGCTCCGCTCATTGTCTAAAAAATAAAAAACCATCGTGGCTACTGCTTTTTTATATTTCCACAATAGTTTTTAGAAATAGAGCTGCGTACAGCCCACGGCAATTCGAAATTATTGTTCGCTTGTTTACTCAGAACGCGTACGATAAAAATTACAATTGGCCGTCATATCCGCAGGCCTTTGTTCAGCGGCGTACAATGCGGATACATTTCCACTCCGAAAAGTGTCTTTGGGCGTCTGTGCGGACATAATCGTAATGTTTTTATTTTTGCCATATCTATCGACGTGACTGCAGGCGGTGGTGCCTGTCCGACGGTTTCGGTTTCGTGTTCGTTATAATGTGCACGTCAATTGTGCGACGTTTTCAGTCTTTATCAAATGTGATTTCTGGATAAAAAGAAAAAAAAAACGAATACAAACGTACCGTGGTACGTGTTAACGTGACTTCGGTGTTCGTATATTTCGCCTCTCGAGTACTCGGATAATTATTTTATCGGTGGATACCTCGTTTGTGTAACATTGATAATTGCCGGACAACGGCCGAATCCCGGTTCGTAATTATTGCTCGCGTACGGGGCGTGGGCGTTTTAAAAGAGAGAGAGAAAAAAAAAAAATAAATATCATACGCGCGTTCCGACAGGGTTATTAAATGCGTTCGGATCGGAATTATTGTCGTCCAATTATTTCGCCGACGGCCGGCGTGCGTGGAGGGGGAGAAGCGTGACGTACGGGCGCTGACTGACCGCGCGCGTCATTGTTATATCGTATCGCGGGGCGCGGGGCGGCGACGACGACGACGTTTTCGTCGGCGTTTAAACATAAATAGGTGACGTCGACCGCCCGACGCGCGAGTAAACACCGCGTCGGCCGGCGTGACCTCGTGGAAACGGGTCCGTTTTGACCGCCCGGCGGACACGGATGATGGTACGAATAATATTAGACGACGCGGAAGCGACTCGGAAAAATCATATCACAATCGGACCGTGCGGCGGACCAAACGCGATTCCCGACAATAACGCGACACAACGACTACCGCGGCTACGATCGCGGTGTGTGAATTTACGGTACGATGAATAAAAAAAAAAAAAAAATCGATATTGAACTAACGTCCATAATACATCATGCCGTACACATTTGTATTGAACCAACAAAGCTAACCGTAACAACGGTCCGTCTGACGGGCACGCAATATTATACGCCGGAGAACCGATGGACGCCGAACGCGACCTGTTGTAATGGACCTCGTGTCCAATCTGTTAAACCGTTTCTTTCAGGCCAAAACACACGTCGCGAGCCTGTAAGCCGGCGATATTGTACGGTCGCTTACGACTCCCGCACCTGACCCTTAAAAATATTACGATTGCGTACGGAAATGTGCGTAACATGCACTAAAATTGGTTTATTTACCGTGTATGCGATTGTCACGCGAACGTACGACGCGTGAATATTTGGTGGCCAGTGAATTGAGTAATAAATCAACTGTTTAGTAAATATTCTATGCAAATCACTGTGTGAATTAGTGTAAAAAAAAAAAAATAATAAAAATGCTTTCATTATTTTTTCGGATACTATTGAAATAACACAACGCGTATAGCGAATTAACAACAATATATCGTTTATAATACGGTAGGTACAAGTACAAGTTGTAAATTGATTTTTTTTTTTTTTTTTTAATCTATTAATACTATATTGTAAATAATAATAACATAATTTTAAATCAAAACTGTTGAAACAAAACCAATAGTACAGCGTATTAAAAACTGTTATAAATTAACAAACCAATACAGTTTAACGATTAAGCTTTTGGTGATGTCTTTAGTTGGAATTGTGTGGCGGTGGATATAATCGTCACGATTACGTTTATCAAACTACGTCCCGGGGTTGGTCGATCAAAGGTTCTTCCTAAAATGAGTTATTTTACACATTTTTCGCAAATTTCTCCCTTGCCAACAACGGGTTTTGGCTAGGTAAAACGTACGCGACCGTAACGCACCCCTATAAATAACCGAGAAATCGGAATAATGGTTCGAACGTTTCACCGCATCTACGCAATACCTATTGTTGTTAATATGTAGAAATTTTAGTTCGCCGCGCTTACTTATGTAGCCGAATGAACGCAATAAACGAAATCGTAAAAAAATGCAAACCGTTATCAGCGTAGTAAATTGAATTAAGCCGTTTTATCGTATTGTCGCACTTATAACGCATTTTATAACGTGCTGACACCAACTGGTTCCTGGCTACGGACGGAATCCAAATAGCCAATCGTAAAATCAATGGGATACGCGAGCGTAGTGTAAATGTACAAACGGTTTCGCCAATTTTCGAGGTAGGCTGCCAAACGCGCACGGCCGGTACCGAACTCTCGCCGTTTACTCCACGCGCGTTCCTCTTGCGCGACCCGCGAATCCGTTTCTCATAATAATATGAATCACTATTATATAAATAATTCTTTACAACGTTTTTTTTTTTTTTTTTTTTTTTATTTTCCTTTTCATTACGCCACGTAAACACTGAAATAATAATATTAGTAATGAAACATGTGTATCTTTTCCGGGAAAACGATTGTATTATATTATTTTATCGCAGTCGTGCGTGTGCACGTACTACTCGGATTGCGTTTAAAACGTTTCGACACACGCAGATTTATACATTTTAATTCCGATAATTTACAGTCGCTACTGAATATATATAAATATAATATTGACAACCCGATTCGTTTAATCCGCGGAGAATCACTAAACAGGACGACGTTGAATTGTTTAGTTTGACGCCGGACCGCTGAAATCCCGCGGAAGCGTGACCAAACAAACAAAGAGGGGGGGCCATAGGTCCCCGATATTTTACTAATTTTTTTTTTTTTACCGCGTCTACATTATTTACCACGTCGAGTACGGGCAATACATTTTCTCGATAATCGCGAATCACAACGCGTAATAAATTTTATATGCAAATCTATATGGCGAAGGAAGGGGTGGGGGGTGGGGTGGGTGATCTATAGTTTTTTTTTTTTTTTTTTGGGCAGGAGGGAGTCGCGCGAATTCTCCCTACGCACTGCCGAAATCGCGCGGCTTATCGGATACATCGCAGTCGTTCGAGTTGACGTATCTTATTATTATTATTATTCGGGGACGACTATTGTACGTTTTGAAGACAGCTGTGCGAAAAAAAAAACAAAAAAAAAAAACAATATAATACGCGATTAGGAGGTACTAATATATACGTATATTATCGTAATTCGATAAAACGTTTCGAAACGCCTCGGATATTACCATTACTAATTGCGTGTGCCGCGCGTCCCTCGCGAGAATACACTACGTAAATATCGCAATAGGTATTTTTAAACGAAATAATTACGCGAATGCGCGGCGCCTACAGCAAACGCGTACGAATTCACGCCGTCGGCGGCCAGGCGCGTGAACCAACGATGGGGACGGGAAAATGACTCCGCAGCGCGACAGTAAAGCGCGCGTATTCGCCTCGGGCGCCGACGTCGTTGCACGCGTGCTGCCGTAAAAGTCACCGCGGTGAATGCGGCGCACACGAACGGCGTTTTCGTGAATTTTCCGGGCGCAGCGAGAAACGCACGGTCGGTCACAATGTTTATCGTGTTGTTGTTTTTCCTTTTTTTTTTTTTTTTTTCCGCGGACAACGTTTCCGCCGGAAATTTCGCACTGGTTTTCACGCGCGGCATTTTTTCCGATAGCAAATTCTCCGACTGAGGCGGCGCTTTGAGGAGGTAATTTTCCCGGCTGTTTTCGTAACGAATAAAAATAAAAAAACACCGGGGAAAAACGAAGAAACGTACGAAATGTATTAGTAAAATATTACGGGCCTTTTTTTTTATTTTCTTCTAATAAACAATTCCGATTTTCAATTATAGTTAATAATTAAATATCAAATATTATAATAATGAGTTATCGTCGCGCACAGATATAAATCAATTAACTCTACGTATCCGAATAGTTTCGATAAATAATGTTCTACGTCATCGATATTTTCTCCCTATACGTACATTTCCTTCTCATAATAGGACTAGGCCTTCCCTTCCCTACCCCCCCCCCCCCGGAACACCTTGTGTACGTATGTATTATACAATGAGTATACTATTATTTAAAGCGACATTGTGAAAAATCGAAAAAAAAAAAACAACTTTAAAATATAACGAAAATAATATACGATTGTTTAAACACATTTGAATATTTACATACTAACAAGTAAATGATTAGGTTATTTAATTTCATTATTATACACACGTAGCACACACACGCACATTCATACACACACACACACACACGCATACACATGTTATTATATAAGTACGCTGCGTTACCTTCTCAAATAGGCTACAAAATATTCGAACCGAAAATTGAAAACAAGGGGTTCGTATATTAGCCGCGAAGTCTCGTCAACTCTTGCAGACTTTAAATCAAGTGTAGGTGTCAAAGCCAACCCTAACAGTTCGAAAAACTAGGCCGTAGGCATTTGGAAAGGTAACAAATTATATACGATGTGTGGTCAAAAAGTTTCCGGACTGTTTGAATTGCGAGCTTACAGAGCCGAAGAGCAGCAGCTAGGGTCGGTATTGAAAAACAAAAACCACTTGTATTGTATTTCATTTCTAAACTATAAACCAATATTGATTATCTATTACTAAAAATATTAAGTTGCATACGCACACACACGGATGATGATTCGTCCGAAAGTCCTAATCGCAGTACATTTTGAATTGGTACCCGTAACATCAGCTGTTGGATATTTACCCAAATGATTTTCAACATAAAAATCATTATTGCAATCGCCAATAATCGGCACAATTTAATATCCATTAGCGATTGGCCACACCGGTCCGCAGTAAAAAGTCCCAGTAATACCGTCGATTGTAAATAATATTAGTATTCATAATCAACGGTGGTACCAACGCACCCGTATTGACACTGAACAAATTAACAAATTTCAAACGATTATTATCGAGTGACATTTTTCTTTATGCGTAATGGTGGGTACTGAAATGTTCGACCGATGGCGCTATTTGCATACGGAAACGAAAAAACGAAATGGATTCCGAACATAAACAATATTATAACAGTCATTACGATAATATTGTTGTTACAATTGCCGCCTAAAACATAATAACGCGAGTGTAATAGGCACTCAAAAAGAACGTCAAATAATGACGGTGCGTCGAGACGAGGCCGTTGCGCACAGGGGGGGGGGTTAGCCGGTGAAGCCAGTTATCATTTCGTTATTATACGCGCAGCGCTATCCCGAAGACAATAATAATATTATACTTGACTTGTTTTTTTTTTTTTCTCAACGATCATCAAAGACTTTTCAAATGTCATTTAAACGCGTTTCTATTCCACGGTACTGATACATCTAACGACGTCTATACAGCCGTTTCGCGCGCGTTATCGGAATATTTATACGGTTCGTTTTTTTTTTTTATAATAAAAATTGCACAAAATAAATCGAAAACGTACGCCTTCGGTGTGAATCACATGCATTATACACGTATCGCGTCTTTTCTGAAACAAATATGCGTTCGACCTTTTTTAAATAGGTACAATGAGTTTTTTTAGGTATTTGAAAAGTTCTGATTTCATCGAATCATGTGAGTTTCGGTGCGGTCAGTAGATAGTAAACGTTAAACGCGTCATGTGAACACTATTGAAATTTACCAAAGAGAATTTATATTATTATATAACCGAGAGGGGAGTTTGCGGGTGGGCATATTGCACCATGCGTCACAAAATTAGTTTAACCAGACGTACGACAGGTGGTTTGTAGGTTATTGTTCCGAGTATTATATACATTGAAAAAAATAAACTCGTTTTGCAGGCGTGCGAGACGATTTACAGGGTGATTTTTTTTATTCCCACCAAACGATTCTCTCGGAAGATTTTAAGTAAATTTGATTTTTACAGGTTTTTTTTCAACCATTCTACAATGGTTTAACGTTTCAATTTTCAAATGTTCACCTCTAATCATTAAAGTTTAATGAATCTATTGACTTTTTTTTATCAAATATAAAGGACAATAATAAATAAAATTCATATCGATTTTTCGACAACGAACCTTCCTTACTTTTCCGGTTTAAATTTCATTCCGTTATAACTCATATACGGGAAATCCGATACTTTTGGGTTCATTGTTAATGAGAAAAGTCTGTGTTGCAACAAGACATTATTTTGTTTGAAACATGTTTTTTTTTTTTTTTTGCAAATATAATACTATAATAATAATTAATTATACATTTTATTTTATCATATTTATTTAAAGAAAAAGTTAATAATAAATGCAAAAACGTTACTTCATTATCCAAAAATAATAGAAACTATTTGTTTTAATTTACATCATAAGAATGAACAGAAATTGTATAAATATTTTCTCTCTTCAGATTTGGATATAATTTTTGAACATTCAAAACGTTTTGAATAAGTATTTAAATTTTAAAACGAAATTGCAAACTACTTTGCAATCCTGATAACTGTATAAATTTGAGTTGACTTAGACTTTAGACCTGAAAGCTTGACTAGCCGTAGAAATCGGGTTTGTTGGATTTTAATTTTGAAAACGGATTATAGTTCTTTAAGCACTTCACTACGATACATTAGAAATACAAATTTAAATATGTTACTGGAAATCGTAGAATTTTCAAAAATATACTTCTGGTATTTTACATTTCACTTAAGATAACGTGAACTAAAATTAAAACAAATATGTCCAACGTATTCCAGTAAAAGAACCTCTTAAAGTTATACCATAATACGTTTTCAAAATTGATAACCGTCTACCGCTGCAGTTCCTACAGTTTTGTCAAGATTTTTAGTCTTAAACATCATATTCTGCAGTAATGGCCACCGTACACTTTCCTCTTAAATGGATGTCGGGCAGTAGATTAGTAGAAAAGTAGTGTGACAAAACAATTTTTAAATTGCCGAAAATCGCAGAAAATTCGGAATTCAGTTACCGATCCCATTAAGCATAATAGCAAAACGTGTACACAAATTGTACACTTTTAGTGCATGCGTTGAAAAAAAGGGCGGATGTTTGCTATTAATCTGTAAAGCCGAACGTCGATGACCGCGTTTATGGTGTTGTTTACGGAATGAGAGTAAAATTCTGACGGTATTGTATACGAACAATAAGTTATCGTACGAGTGTACAGTTCTACACACTTATAGTAATAATCATCGTTAAAATCCGAAATCAATTTTTCCTGATATATCCGTAGATGATCGCCGGATCGTGGTAAAAAAAAATAAAAAGAAGAAAACTAGAAACCACTCGGTGATGAGCCTCTGTAGGAATTTAATAGATATTGTTATACTACAAGGCATTGTACATATCGTATAGAGAATATTCTTCGATGTCACTGAAACAATAATAATATGTATATATATTGGTGCAAATATTCGTGATGGTTACGTTGCAATATAATTCTATTATTATTGCAATATTTTGATGACTTTGACGAAAGCATATCAAATGCAAGAACAATGGAACACGGCACGATAAAATATTATGATTATTATAACGACGGCCAATAATACCGGCTTGTATATTATTATAGTCGCATGTGTGATACGTGGATGCTTGACCTCCTCCGGATTGCTCCAATCACTACTGAATTACACACAGTCACGGGTGAGGCTTAAACATTAAAAAAAAAAAAAAAAAAAAAGCAGCTATATATATATATTATTTTTTACAACCGTTTTGCATTGAGAACTCGACCCCGTATAATGTTATGTCGTATAAAATCCGTTCGTAAAATCGAACATTAATGTATACTACAATACGAAAGAAATCATTTGCACCGCGGGTAAATGAATAAAACGTATGTATACGGGTAATTAAATTGGTTTTCGAGGTGAAAAAAAAAAAATGTAATTTTTATACCTTATTGAAACTATTTGTGGCGTACACGTAACGTCTCGAAATCGATTTTAATGAAATGTACAACCTTAAGGTGATGCACTATAAATCCGTGACATTATTGTTGAAACTATGCTGCAGTTTTTATAATCCAAACAACGCTGTAATTTCTCGGTTCCGGGGTAGAATGGCCTAACTTTTGTGTAGTTCTCGATACGAGCAAATTGCATTTTTTAAAATTGGTTAGTGGCCATTATAGCGTAGGTATCTGTCAAACGGCTAGTAACTAAACGGCCGTTTTGAATGACTCAAGTCGTATAATTATAATATGAATTATGCATTTTTTGCAAAATAAAAATTACTTCACGGTGACTTAAGTAATTATTCTAATTTTCAGTAAAATACCATTGTTAGAATATACATACGAGTATGCTATTTCGACCAACAAATAAAAATGAAAAAAAAACGTAAGGAATATTAATAAATACAAATTGCCAAAAATCGACTTAAGGAAACTTTTGATTTTAAGACCAAAACGATATGAATTTTCGCGTACGTGGTTGTGTTGCTGCTATTGTGGGTGGAAAGTTGTGAGGGTAGAATACATAGAGCTGTTTAATAATTATTATCTGTGATATTTTTGATAAATCATCGCTAACCATAAAACGAAGTCCGACATTATTTGAAATTCCACAATTTTTACGATTCCCTGTCATTTCTGTCTGTGCAGACGGCGGTTCCGCTTCTCGCTAAATATGTAACGAACAATATATATATATATACATTTTTAGTGTAACATTTTATCATTAAGGCGTCCATCATATGTGAAGACATAAAAATGTAAACATAATTTTAAAATTTTACAAAAAATTAGAACATTTGGAGGGACCGGCCCCAATACCATGTACACGAAAATGTATTAGTACCCAAACTGTTATCGGTATTATAATTTGAGAGTTCGTCAAACCAGAATCTTCGAATATTGTTAGTTAAAATTATCATCATAATATTACCGTTTATATACAGGGCGATCAACATAACGTAAGACGCTCTCATTATTTCGGAAATTATTAATTTTTTTGGGGGATTGTGCTTTTTAGAAATCGAATAAGAAACAAACTATATAGTTTAAAATGTTATGCTTTACCAGTGGTTCTTAACGCGGGTGGTACAACCCCCTAAGGGGCATTTCGGTCCCACGAAGGGGCGATAGGTTTAAACGAGGCGTTGGGCTCGCGGTGAGCTTTAAAATGATGGAAAAATATAAAAGCACCAGCATCCAGCGATACGTATTACCGAAACACATGCAATCAGAATAATAGTTGTGTAGAGGGCCGGATTTAGGGTTGTGATTAACGGTCGGTCAAGATTCCTATAGTAAAAAAAAAAAAAAAGGTAAGCAGACAGTTATCTCGGTGTGAAGAAGCGCTGAAACGAAAAACGTTAAGAACCACTGCACTGTGCCGTAATTGTAGGCCTCTTTTATTTTCAGGGATGAAGTCGCTACCCATTTTCGATTTTCAAACAACAGCTTTTACTAGGTATACAAATGTTATGAATAGGACGTAGAATCAGTGCGAATACATTTTTGTCGCGAACGTTTTTTAAATTTCCGACAATATTTTACTTTTACGTTTGCCGTTTTGCGGGTTGACGGTGAGTACAGGAGCATCGTTTGCGCGGCGCCACGGTACTCGCGATTTGAACGGCGTTTTTCCTTACTCGAACAATATGCTGTCCGAGATGACGAGTGTCTCGAGTCGTTTCATAATCACTCCGTATATTCCGAAGATCGTTTTCGATAATATTATAGCAAAAACGTGCACGGCCAATATACCACGTACCTACTCGTATTATAATACACCTGTATTTTTTTTTTTCGATTTCTGTACACGGCGATTGTTATCAGAGAAATATTCTAAAATAATTACGACTACAATAATAATAATAACGACGATAATATAATAATTGCGCGCGCCGAACCCACAACATAATATAAATATAATGATTACGATTATGCAAGTCGATATATTTTACGTTCGCGTATATTTTATTATTTTTCGAACACACGGAATAAACGATAAAATACGTAGATTAGTATGCCGCGGCTATATACACGTAATATTATAATGCGGATTATCTATAATATTATTACAATAACCTGTAATTTGTCTCGGTGGATTATTTTCAAAAATAATATTACAAAAACCAATCATCGGGCGTATCGCCGACCCACGGCCTGCGCGAATTCAATGTGATTGAACCGTGTTCAGTATAAAACATGTATCATCTATTTTTTATTTCCATTTTTTTTTTCGGCAGTTCCGAACTCTCTTCTAAATGATATCGACGGTATATTCTCCGCATAATATATTATATTAACCACAGATACACTCAGTGGGGCGCAACTAACCGGGTCGGCCAAGCGAGGCATAACCCCATTTCGGATCGAATGCAGCCCCTCCACGCAGTGGATCGCATTTATGTAATAATATGGTATGGCTAAAGATCCCCACCCCCCACTCTCGAAGGTTTATCGATACCGATCGCGCCACTGGTCCTATGTTTTACCGGTGTTTGCAAGTAGGTATTATTGTTTTTCCTATTCGATTGTATGTTCGATAAACGGACGTTGTACGTTTCCATTGTTATCGTCCGTCTCCGTGCTGAGGTACACTGGCCCGCTGTCAATATAATTTTAGAACAATGGCAAGCGACAGACTCGCACGCGTGATTGGACGTCAGAATAATATCCAGCAGTATCACCTGTCAGTGGATTCTGACCGTAGGCAAGGGATATGTTTTTTTCTTTTTTTCTAACACTAAATCAAACACAAATGGAAAAACCGTTGTTGTTAATATCTCGACATTTTGACGTCATTGATAAGGACTAAAATCCTTATCTAGGAGGAGTGATGATTCCGGAGGTTCGAACATTCTCGGAATCCGTTGGAAACAGAACTTTTCAACATGCATAACAATAGTAAAAGACTGTGAAATCGATTGGAAAAAATTGTTCGGATTTTTTCGGGCCGATTATTTTCTATGGAACAGCTAGTGGACCGTTCGGACTCCGGGCAGTCCGACCCCGCCGCCGTGCACCGTTTCCCCATTGATGAATTTCCGATAGATTATTTTTCCATTATCACACTAATCGTATTGTTCCCCATTGTATCGGTTTATTCGGTACGTTCGTTCTCAAGTAGGTAATAACGCACGGGCAACAATAAGTGTGCGACGCATAATTTCGTCCGTCCGCAGAATGTCCGTCCAACGTTCTTCTCCGCGTACATATATACAAACGTATGTGTACAGCATCACCGACACGTTTTCGATATTATTATAACACAATGGAATCGTTTTTAAAATGTGCTTTTAAATACCTATAATATCGTAGACAATTTATAATATTATCGTTGTACAGAATGCCGCGACGTAGGCGTATCCCCTACTATACGTGTAGAAAATACGCGTATCACATTGTAAAATACCGTCTGTGTAATATCGCATCAAAACGCGTTTGTGCCACGGCATATCGTCGTTTGATTTATGTTTCGCGCTGGACGTAAAGAGAGAAAAAAAAAAAAAAAAGCACAGAGCCTGTGAATGGACGACACATACGTGAAATCGCGTACCTATACATAATGACATACACGCGTATTAAAATAATATAACGTTATACGCGTGTGCGAAGAAATCGCGTGTACACGAAAAGTAATACGAGTCGCACAACCCTCGCTCGTCGCTATAATATAATACATAATAGGTATGTATAGAATAAAAAGAAGAAGAAAAAAAGAACGATCACTTTCTTTTTTTCCTGTTTTTTTTTTTTCTCTTCTGATCGATTGATTTCGTATACGGTCGGTCTTTTCTACTTCTTTTTCTTCTTCTTCTTCTTCTTCTTCTTCTCCTCCTCATTCTTTCGCTGCTGCTTCCACTATCATTTTTTATTCGGTCTCGTTTTGTCCTGCGGCTTGTCCGCCCCCGCCCGCGAGTGTTACCCGGTCGCAGACAATGGCCGTACGGGTCGCCGCGGTCCCGATGATATTCTTCGGGCCGGCCGGCCGTCCGTCGTTTTCTCGGACGGCGGATGGAACACATGTTGTTATTATTGTAACGCTATTGCGAGTCACAATGGCGCGAGTATATTATACAATATGGGTAAAAAAAAAAAAAAAAATTCCGTATACAAATGTATACGTATATAAATACAGATAGACAGACAGAGAGAGAGAGAGAGAGAGAGAAATCGTTCATTGTGAACGGTTGACGTTAATAAATACAAATTGCGCAACGCCGCCGCCGCCGTCCTGCAGCAGAACGTTTATCATGTTATTATTATTATATATAACGTTACGCGATTGTGATACGTTACAGTAATATATTTTATTACATTGTATCGTTAACGTTATTATTACATTTTCGGGCGACGAAAAATATTTTCCCACACCGTCGTCGCCCGGTTTTGTTGTTAAAGCGTACGCCGTACGGTTGTGCGCGTCGTACCGCGTAACGCACCGGTCGCGGGCCGCGTTAACGTTCCGCCGGGCGTCGTCGCGCGGCGGAATCCATCGGGCGAACGGCGTAATGTCGGCCGTCGCGCCGTCGACGGCGTGCGGAAACGCGCGTTCCCTTCGTATTGCCCGCGTCCAGCTCTGTTCGGCGACGGGCCGGACGCCGTTCGGTGTGAAAACCCGTACAGATATCCGGCGGCGCGCCCGGGCGTTACGTCGGTTGTCGCGCCGCGACGCAAGACAATCGGTATTTCCCGGAACCGCGTACCGCGTGCACGGCGCGTCGCCCGCGACGCGCGTTAAGAAGCCGACGGCACCGCGCCGACCGCGCACCGTCGATGTCGCAGTCAACCGCCGCTGCCGGGTAGTTTGTTCGTCGAAAAGCGCACAACCGCCAAGTCAACTCTAATAACGGTTTATCGGGGGTTTTTTTTTTTTTTTTTTTTTAAATCCGCCTCCGTGTCTCCAAGGTCGACCGTCGACCGAAAATACTGACAACCCTGGGCGACGGGCCAACCCTTAGGGGCTGCATTCCGGAAATCCGGTTTCGAAGTGTACGCATCACGGGACACGGACTCGTCCGTCCGCTCCCGTACACACGTTTTCAGACGCGCGTGTCTGATCGGTTTAGCTGTGGATCGCGCGCGGCGCAACCGACAAACGGGCGATTTTTTTTTTTTGTTAACATAGGTAGAGTATAACACTCGAAGTATTAACAAATCAAAAAGTAGTTCGGGATTTGCTGTTACCGACCCGTCCCCTGTCACCATGTCGTCGAAAAAGACGTTCGAGAACAAGTAGAAACTCGCCAAAAATACGGAACGGAACCTTCCCGTTATCCAGTGGATTAGTATGAGGACCGTCGACACAATCAGATAGAAACGCCAAAAGGCATTTTATTGGAGAAGAACTAAGCTCGAATGGTGAGCTCTGACACAGTTTCCCCGTTTCCGTGTGTACGATTCACCGTTCAGAAGGATGTACGGTGTACAGTGTTTAATAAACAATTACGTAGTAACATACACGCGACGATATCGTTTATCACGTTAACTTTTTGCATTTCGGAAACATTGCATTACATTTTCAAAACCAACTTAATTTTATACAATATTATGTATTACTACAGCTGATCCCGCACAACTTTGCCGGCCCGTGGATATATTGCGCAGTACCGTATGTCGACAATCGTTGTTCGTGTAATCAATTAAAAAAAAAAAAAAAAAAAAAAAAACCAAGTAAACTGTTTTCGTATTCACACTAGAGTTCAAAAATCTCTTCTAGGTTCGGTTATAGTTTACGTTACGCTATTAAACCCCTACGGAAACGTTCGAATGTGTAGACCCAGCGGTTCGGGTGGCCGGTAGTGCGACGGTTACGAGTTAGTCGGAGGGTCGGCGTAAAAAACGAAATCGGCACCGAAGAACGAAGGATTGTGACGAGTCCGGGGGTGTTCAAACCGTCGGCAGAATTACACTTACGGGCGATGAAAAACGAAACATTGTCGGTTGCTCGCTCGAAAACGCATTTACCGAACGGATTTCACCCCACCCCCACCCCCCTCAGAGTGTACGTTGGTACGACAACTGTAGCAATAATTTCAACGTCTCGCGCGGTAATATTGTTTTTACCGATACGAGTTCAGAGACCTTGCGCGCTATAATATCGCGCCGGACCGCGCTGCGACTGCACCGCCGTCGCACTCGAATACCCGTTCAGATCGTTCCGATACAGAGGCGATTCTCCGTCGCCACCGTTAATGGACTCGCGCGATACGGTACTATGCCGGCACCCTCGATCCAATAAAATATAATATTATCGTGACGTATTTTTCCGCTTTTCGATTGTTATTTACTATTTCTACAATATCATCACGTATGTGCGCACACACATTATGTGCTCCTAATGAGCCGTGCGTGCGACGGCGGCGGCGCCCGCCGAGCGATATCTTCGAATAAAACGTTGCTGCTGCTGCTGCGCACGGTCGCCGCGGATAAAAGCCGTCATAATTTTTACCTCGGAAAACTCGACGCAATATTGTTGTTTTTTGTTTTGTTTTTTTTTTTTTTATTTTTTGCCCATCGGTACAGACGTAATATATACGGATACACGCGCGGGGTCACGGTACACACGATTCTGCGTGTTCCGCGGATCGCGATTTTTTTCAAAGATTTAGGTCCGCGCATCGTCGTCGCGGTCGGACGCGATATTACGTAGGTACCTACAAATGACGTATACGCACGTGCCTAAACGATAAATAATATTTGCGATCGCGAAAACCTATGCAATATAAGTGCTCTAAGTTTGAAACGTTTTATGCGTAAACGTTTACGACGCTCAAAAATTACTATTAAAATGATATTCATTTACAAAAATGACACGTTTAAAAAAAAAAAAAGAACAGCCTTCTTTCGCAACCGCGGGAACAAGTCGTGGTTCGCTGTAGGACTACTTATACAAACATAACGAGCACGAAAGAGGAACACGAATCTATTCCTATGTGTGTGAGCGGCCGCGATGACTGCGAATAAAAATCGAAATCTGCGAATTTACTCGTCGATTCGCTGCGGGTCCGCGGTGATAAAAAAAAAAATAAAAACGATCCGGTCTCGCATTAAACGCGGTGATTATTTTACGCGCGGAATGAAAAAAAAATAAGTCGTCATCGTCCACCGGAAACTGACTAGTGGACTGCGGAAAAACGAGTTCGCGCCGCGACACAGTGTGTGTGTGTGTATTTATGCATTTCAGATACGATTTTTAGTACGGGTGAATCGTTAAAACCGACAAAATATATCGAGTGCCCGGGTCGTAAAACCGACGAAATATTATCGCGTGAATACGCTAGGACTGCACCGTAACACTGTAACTAAATTAAATTATTGCCGAGAAACATCAGTATATTGTAATGTTTATTTGGGATGCGAACAAAATTTAAATTTTACAATTTAAATACTACTTTCAATGAAAATAAATAAAAAAAAAAACTCAAAAGACTATTTCCATAAAAAATTGTATAATAAACATTTGTTTAAAACTTTTTTTAAATTTAAGCAATATTTTTAAAAAAAATTGGCGAAAAATACTTTGAAAAAATATTTTAAAAAAAACCCCCTTTCCGATCCAAGGGGACTTTCAGTACGTCATCGTACACGTCCTAACTCGGTTAAACTAAAAAAAAAAAAAAATAGTTGGAATTTATTTCCGTTATTTCCTAATCGTCCACAGTCTTTATTGACTGGCTTGCCGTGGCCGGTATATAGGTACGATAAGAACGCGCACGCGTTATTTTATCATAAACTGGGATCGGCAGCAGAGACCTGATCGCCCGATATGCTGAATAGGTTGCAGCCTAGGACAAAAATCAACCAATGTTAAGTGGGAGGGGGGTGGTGTGCCTGAAAACAATTTACTTCTGAGCTAACTGTAGGGAGGGCCGGTAAAAATTTGGAGGAGAAAAAATATAGATCTTCGTGTCTGGTGGCAAAAAAAAAAAAAAAACTATTAAACGTCTAAATTGACAATACAGCTGTATAAGTCATAAATACGCAAACAATTATGCAACGAAAAATTCCGTATGTCCTATAGGTGTCACCGGAAATATTGTGCAAATGCTAATACTTCCGAGCAGGGTCCGATTAACTTTGATTTTCATACGGCACGATTAAATACATCCGAACAATTTAATTTATGTACGTACCCGATGGTAAACCATTTCTAACGTAAAAACGTTTTTTTTTTTTTTTTTTTCTGTTTATCCCGGAAAATACGACGACAGAACCCACGGGGGAAAAACGTAGGGAAAACGGGGAAAATCGGTACATTAATTAAATAAATAATTTTCGTAAATAAAATGTTTAACGCGCGCGCAATCGTTCTACCGTTCTACTACGGGGCACGACGTACGCCCGTACACATGTTGTCGAAACAACCAACGCCATCGACCGCACTCCGTTCGAAATCGTTTTTCCGTCGGCAACGGGGCGTCGACCGCCGTTCGCGGACGTACGCTAAATTCCCGTCTGCGTCCCGCGTGCGCTCTCTCGACCGCCCGCCCGCAACGTTCGACGGCGCGCGTCCCCGCTATTGTCCCGGCGCGGTTTTCCCGGCGTCGCCGTCACGGCGATTTACGAGCGCGTTGACGGCCGAGAAAAACCGTTCCGGCGCCGTTACGCGCCGGGACGACCGAGTTCCGTAACCTGTCCGGCGTAACCTGACGGCGCGCGCGGACCAGTCGTACCGCGCGGCGTTGTTAAACGATTGCGCGCGGCCGTTTTATCATTCGCGCGCCGCGATAACGTACAAATACCGTTGTTATTATTATTATTACCGTCGTCGTCTTTGTCGTGTATTTACGCGTGCGCGTAACATGTGATACGTCACGTTATATTATATTATTATTATTATTATCATCGGATTGAGTTGTAATTCGCGCAGCGGTCGACGACAACGGCGCGCGTAAAAACAGGATAAATAACAGCAGGCCGGGCGACGTGAACGCGAAACGATAAAATTATTATTATTATTACAACGCGAGAGACCTGGGCGAGTCGACGCCGTCGGCGCTGCCGTTGTCCGTCGCGGGTAACGCGATACCCCGGGCGAACGTTCGACGGACATAAAACGGTCGAGTTTACGACGCGACGCTCGTAGTCGACGGACGCTCGTGGACGGTTTGCGCGCGAGGGTTTTTTTTTCTTATTTTTTTCAATATCATATATATTTTTTTTTATCGCGCTCGGTTCCGCAATCGCGTTTCTTATTATCACGACGGTCCCGCGTCCCGGAGAACAGCATTGCACGGTCGTCTGTCCGTCTCTCTCTCTCCCTCTCTCTTTCTCTTTATTCATGTGTTATTGTATATTATACAGAGATGTTTTTTTTTTTTTTTTCTATTCGCGAAACGGCGATTGGTTTTAAGCGCGTTCGATTACTGTTTTTTTCTCACTTTGTTACGAAACCGCCCGAGCTCTATGTTAACGTTATTTTCAATGTTTCACCGTTGTTTTTCGCCTGAAACGAGTAGGTACCCCACTCGGTATTTTCGAATACAGTAACATTGTAAAGTACACATTTACTTTTTAACGATGAATTGATAACGCATCTTTACTCCTCATGTCTGAACTTTAAATTGTTACGACTCATAAATTTATAAATAGCTAATCTGATATTAGTGTTATGTGCATCCGAATTTCAAGAAAAATGTTCTTTATTTGAATCTGTGATTGAATACTCATTTCAGGTATTTATATGAAGTAGGAGAAAAAAAGTAAAAATAGTGTCAAAATAAATCTTTGACGATACCGTAATGGCAAAAAAAAGAGAAGAAATTAAATTCACTTGAAATCCTTGGAGAAAATTGCTGGTTATTAATAACAGAATCACTCTGTATAGATATAAAACGGTGCGCACGTGAATTGAAAACCATCAATTCCGGGCAGTCCAAGTTTTCTCCCTCGTTCAATCACTTTCCGCGGGTATTTCCGAGGTAATATTCGAGTACACATTATAGTAGGTAAATACTCACATCAAAAATGTATGTGGAAATCCGACAATAACGGATTTTGAGCAGAGGCGGTAACCTGACCTAATCTAACCGGGAAGAGAAATCTTATATCCTCCCCCTTCTTTTACTTTGTTTGACGGAGATAATATTATGCCGTTTTTTTAAAAAAATATTTCCGTTTTTTTATTCGAATTTTTGGGGATGGCGTACGGTCAATTCGTATTGAATATTATCATCGAATATCGTTAAAAAAGACAATAATTTTCCGAGAAATTCGTAAAGCATAATTGAGTTATTAAAAAAAAACAACAAAAGTCAGTAGAAGGATACGACTCTCTTACAATCAGAGTACAGACCGCGATCGTGCATCGGCTATTCGTGAATATCAGTCGCGGGCGGCGGCGGTATACCGCAACGATGGCCGACTTGAATCGTACCTATATAGTGGGACTGAACTTGGGTAAAAAAAAAAAAAAAAAAAAAAAAACACAAAACTAGAAAGCACATAAATAAGGTATAATAATATAACGCGCGGACGTCGAAAAACGTGTTTTGGAAAATACAAATTAGACAAGGTTTTAATCCTTCGAGTGTTCTTCATTTTCAGATCTCCTGTAACGATTACTATATCTATATATAATATTATACTCGTGTGTATATATGTATACGTACAACAACAACAGCAACGAAAAAAAAAAAAATCACGAACAATAAATTGCTTGTGTCCGAGAACGAAACTAGTAATTACAAAATACTAAAATGTCTTAATTGAGCCAAGTATACATTATAAGAATGTAACGACTATATAATAATAATATAACAAAAAAAAAAAAAAAAAAACAATTACCTATACACGTTAACTCGGAAAGTAATTTATGTGTAAATATTATGCAAAATCGTCGAAAACCTCAATGCAAATGAACCGAACGGAGAAAAAATAATTATAATTTGATTTTTCGTTATGAAACAAAACAAACATCGTTTTGTAGATTAATCATACCGCGATAATAATTTTATTCATTCGTCCCGCTCGTATATGCGAGTAGAGAATCGATTAGACGACTGCAAAATAATCCCGTTTACAATGACTGCGCCGCGAATACGCCGACTGTACATAACATTACTGTAATGTATTCGTCGGTGTTCGTTACGAAAATTAAAATGTCAGACACGGCCATTAATACAAACGTCTTTAGGTCTCGAGACGATCGAAAAATTATATTCGCTTAAACGCGTTATGTGAAAATCGAACTGCAGTGCAAATTGATCAAATGGCGGTATGGGGATGGGGGGATGATTAAATTGTAACAAAATTATTCCGTTGGGCAGTTTGTGTGTTATCGTCCGCACGATGTGTCTTGCGCATTATGTTATTATGTTCGATCGGCGTTAGGTATATGAGAATTAGACAAGAGTAGGCTAATGGAAAATGCACTTTTCGTACGGGTTAAAGATGTATTTTTGTATAAATTATAATTTAAAGCGGGTCCTAGTTTGAAAGTGCCTTCGCGCTAAGCACGAAGTATTTGACCCCCCCCACCCCCGTAGATTCTCTCGTGTCTGCCCCGTGTTCGATGGGTGGGTGATTATCTCATAAAACCCACTGGATTCGCCGCTCAACCCGGTGGCTGTATTCCGAATTTTCAAATCGAAAACAATAATTGTTTTCAAATTGTTCAAGATTATTTTACTTTTTTATTTAGTTTAGTATTTTTGAACATTTAATTTTATTAAAAAATATGTTTTTTTTTCTAATATATATAATTTGAAACGCTTACCGAAAATGCTCCAAATTGTGTTTATACGTCAAAAACTGTGCGGTTTTATCGTATTGATTTATCGTGTGTACTCGCTGAGTTACCCTACATCCCATACTTTTCCAACTTTCCGCCCGTACAAACAGTGTCCATCTGCCCACGGTGCGAAGTTTTTACTAACCGAATAAATGTTTTCCAAACGGAACCCCCCCCCCTTTTTTTTTAATCAATCAAGTCACTTGGTTTAGTCGAACAGGAATCCATAATGTTGTTTCTCCGTTACACTCGGAACCGATAAAAAATAAGCCGTTATAGTAAGTAGAGATAGTACATATTAGATTTTACGGATTATTAGGCTGTTCACAATACTATTATGTTGTACAAACAGACTGCCAAACCCATTACAAATTATTAATATTCCATTAGCATAAATTATCAATGAAAAATAAATAACGCTCTTATAATAGTAGGTGTACAATGTTATTTATACACGGTATACACGCGTGTACCTATATGTAGACACTGCAGCGGCGTAAATTTTAACACCGCTTCCCGGGTATAGACGTATTGTATAGGTATACTCATTGAGAAAATGGTGAAAAAAAAAAAAACAACAAACCCGAAACGAAACGAATACTGCGCGCATCACTCTAGAATATTTAAATATTCACGTTATTGAATAATCAATACGGCTAGAAAAAGAAAAAAAAAATATGTATATATGTATAGGTACAGAAGTTACAGAATGTTACAGCAAATAAATACGATTTTTCAAAGCATCGGTCGCGTAAATATTATTATTGTTCGGATATCGGTGTTCTGTGGTACGTTTGTTATTTTCTTATTATTACACTGTAACAACGCGTAACTCAAAATTCCTAAAACGTCTTGTTCTGTAATTCGTTATTTTAGATTCGTGCGGGTTACACTGTAAATCACGAACAGACCACTTGTATCAACAGAACGTATACCGAACAATGGCGCGTCGTGGCAATTGAGATAAATGTTGTTTTCTTAAAAAAAATTTGCTGTTAACCGGGAAAATCGAAAAATGACCCCCCCCCCGTAAAGACCCCCGCATCGGTTTCCTTTCAGAAAAGTTGGTACACGTGGAAATCCGAGCAAGTATTCTGGTAGAAAGTTTGTTAACAGATGAAAAAATAAAAATAAACATCATTGTAAAACTATAAGCTTCTTCGCTCCGCTCAGAATCTACAAACAATAGTATGGACCGAGTTGTTTTCGAATTGTAAGTTTCGACGTTTGAACTGCAGGTTAATACTGTAGATAATTACTGTCCGGCTTTGAATACGATAATTTACTCCGTTGTGCCCGCGCCGCGTCCGCCGCGGTATGAAGCGGAGGGGAAAAATCGATCTGTACTCGAACGATGTGGACTACGGTAAAAGAAAAAAAAAAAAAATATTAAAATTAAAAAAACACGTATAAAAACCGTCGTGGGATAAACTATCGTACGAGCGTATCTTGAGCGCCGCGCGGTAAGGATTTAATCGGTAAAATTAGAGACAATATAATAATATAATATTATAACCGTATATTATACACATACAGTTTGTTTTAATCTTTCAATTAAATCTCAGTTTCCGGTCGTATATTATAACGTTTTTTTTTTCCCTACATATATATATATATACACACGTGTAATTTTTACCTCTCCGACACCGTGTGCTCTCGCACACACACGCAGAGACCGCGGTTTTTCGATAAGTATGATTTTTTTTTTTATACCAATTATACGAGGCACGCGTTCGGTATAGTATTATAATAATATACGCGATCACGTTTTTCCCATATTATTAATTATTACCTATATTGACGACGAGACGCGCGGGAAATCGTCGAGAGATTCGGATACGAAACCGCGTACAGGTATAGGCAAACTCGTGTATAGTAAATAAAAAAAAAAAAAAAAAACCAAAAATAATAATAATAATGAACGTTACTTATGAAACCGCGCGCAGCAGCAGCAGAATATCACGTGTACCGGTGACAGTTTCGGGGAAATATGACTATTGTCCGGGTTCGGATGAATGAAAAAAAAAAAAAAAAACGTTTCCGGTATACAGGTTAACGGACACGGAGCCAATATATCACGCGAGGAAAAACGTACCTAGGCGGTACAAAATGATAATAACGTACGCAAGGGAGTTGTTCGGGACAGACGCGCGGCACGACCGAGTGCTACTGCCTGTATAATACCCGTACGGTAAAGGGTGAAAAATTATATTATTTAAATCGTCCGTTTTCACATTACGTTTGGTTGGTTTTTTTTTTCGTTCTTCCGCCGCGCGAAGACGCACTCAAAACATTCGTTCCGCACTCGATAACATTATCTACGCCTTCCAATCGCCGCCGCCGTTCCTCCGTCGTTTTTAATTTTTTTTTTTTTCTTTCCCGGTGCTCTTTATAGGTGCATACCTAATAATAATAATGATTATATGCAAATGTCGGAAATTTGATTTATTGTGAGACATTCCGAAAATTAAAATTCACCAGCGCCCAGATTGTAATGTACGTATTATACGATTATGTACCGGAGCTGCGTCCGGGACGGATGGAAAAGAAGAAGAAAAAAAAAAACGACAATTTCAAAAAAACGTTACGCGCGTTCATTAGGTACACGAATATGTGATTATTATAAGGTCGAATAAAAAAAATAATAATAATAATAATACAAACGATATTATATTCTTCATACAAATGTTTTATCGTAAAATATATCAGCCGCGCTTTGCGACTTATTACCTAAACGCTACGATCGCACGATCCAAGCTCAAGGACTGCAGTCATAATAATAATAATAACGCGTAAAAGTCTTTTCGTATGAGTGTGCCGTATACGTATTATGTATATAGTAACCGTCACCGTGATTAAATTCAAGGATTCTTCGATACACGAAACGAAATTGATAAGACGCGTGATTCGGGACGTTTTTTAAGGTTGTTATTTTTGTACGATTTAAAAAAAAAAACCGAATTTGTATACGCGCCAAAATACTATTATCTATAATAATTCGGTTAAAACTACGAAATCGAATCGAAAATCCGGTTCAATACTGCAACGACTCATCGGTTATCGAAAATTAGTCGACTACACCATTTTGTTTCCTCCTTTCCAAAACAATTTCAATTCGAGACCGTACAAATAATTGCGTAAAATGTTGAGCACTAGAGAGCTCTGATAAATTTCGTTTTAGAATAAAATATTATGGTTGGCTCAACATAATAACACCGAGTTCTAAATTTAACAAATGATATTTGTTGCGATCAATTCGTATATTTATATAACTCAAGTAACAATAGAAACACGAAGTATAATGATTTAATATTATCTGTACACCAAAAATGATATCCATAACTAATGACGTTTCATAGTTTTATATAGTTGATTAAAATATATTCATGGCATTTTTAAATCATACTCCTGAAAATAGTCCTTTTTTTGAATGGTTGCAGTCTTAAGGTGGATAATCGACACGTCCCAATAGTGATTCTTTTATCGGGGTAAATTTTTTATTTCTATTCGCTGCACTCTTATCAGATCAAAATTTTAAATTGTAACTATTTTATAGCTCAAAAACGGTAAATCCAATACCCAATATACTTTTCATAGAGATGTGCATGTGAAAATTGTTAATAGTCGGTCGCACTCCGTTTATTTAACAATACGTAAAAATATCAACATTTAAACATTAATAACTTGTTAGTAAATATGTAAAATTTAAAAAAAAAAAAAAATCATTAGGAAATGCCGTAAAAATTCTACTTAAAAACAAATACTCTAAAAAAATATTCTACTTTATAAAATTCAGAAAAATCGGTCCATTTTCCCTAAACTCAACTAGAGAGTCGCAGCCGTTGAAGTACGGGATAATGCAAAATTTGCTTTGTAACGCACGAGACGGACACAGAAAATACACTATGAGAAGTGCTTCAACACAGAAGTATAGATTTCAATATTAAAATAAATAAAATGGCATTAAAAAACGTACGTAAAAAAAATACATAGCAATTTCGTTGTAATTGAGTTTATTGCTCTAATATAACTCTGCGATTTCAGTGTACCTAGTAAATATTCAATTACTAGACTTTTGAACTCTACTAGATTCAAAAAATCTAATAGTTTACTCGATTTAAAAAAAAACTATAGACGTCTAACTCTACAATAGTTTTCAAAAAATGTTTATTTTTCCAATCTATATTGATATTATACTTATTGTTGTGTGGTGCATTTTAAGAGTTGGGCGAGTATTTGACTTTGGAAAACAATCGAATCAACTTGAAAATTATTTTCTGTATTCGTAAAAACGAATAGTCTGTGGTTTAATTTAAAAAAAAAAAAAAAAAAATGTAAAACCAGTTATAATTATCTTAATTTTAACCGTTAATAACTTATCATGTACTTAGTACCATTTTAAAAATAAAAGTCAACACTCTAATTTTAAGAAGTTTTTTTTTGTTTTGATATTCAACCCTAATGTTGATTTTGTAGCCTCCCGTAGTTTCTCCACTCAGCTCTATTACCAGCTAGCGCCTCTTCAAGCCTTTGTAATTCGTTAGTCTCGCAGCGGATGTCATATTTTCAATGTAAGATGTTCTTGGACGTTCTCGGACTCGTTCGCCATTTAACTTTATTTTCGTTGTAACAAGCAACAGTTCCTATTCATGTCTCGGAACATGCCCGATTATATTTCATCTTCTGTCTTTAATTGTGTTGATTTTCCTTCTGGGTTCATTTATTTCGCATAGCGTTCTATACGTTCCATCCAGTTCACTCTGACATCAATTTTCCCTATCACCATATTTCGAAATTTTCGAAAAGCTTTTGTGTTTCTTTGTCCAGTGCGACACTCCACACATATTATACTTTTATTAGTCGTTTCTTCGCTCCGACACTCGTGTTTTTAGAATACAGAGCTGTTCCTTTTGAAGATACACCGAATAGTAGTGAAATATTGAAAAGAGCGTGAAAATAAAAACCTAAACCGTTCCATAATGATTAAAAAACAAAGAAATACAATTTACTTTAATAATATATAAATACATATAAAGTGTATAACATACAATATGTTTGATATAAAACATTATTTTACAACAAAAAATATAACGTGGTAGCTCATAAATAAATAAATATATATATATATATATATAATTTATTTTTTTATGGAATTTTCTATCTGAAAATATCAACCGTCCTTATGCGAAAAAAAATATATGACATTTTATGAAATATTCCTACGTCGAAACTATTGCTATACAATATAAACAATTATAATAATTCACGTCTCGAGTTATTTATTAGGTATATAAAACAACAGCAACAACGTGCTCTTTGACTGGATTAGAAATTATTAATAAAAAAAAATTATAACTTGTAAACCCGGCCCGGTCGCTGTAATATTATTATGTTGGCCGAACATAAAAAAAAAAAAACACAGATAATTTATCGTACTCATTAATATTGTGTTAAACAATAAACGGCGACCTACCTGCGGATCCGCCGTATGGTAAATTTGTCGTCTACTTTCCCAAAAAAATATCTCCTCCTGACGACTGCGACGACATGCGCTTGTAAAACAGAATTTAATATTTAATTTTCTAATGTTTCTTTGATATGCTCGTAGTGGTTTTTTTTTTCACTTTTCATCGCAGCGTACTTATATACCGGCGTCATCAACTCGGTCGTAATCATCAAAATGATTTTTTTTTTTTTATCGTTTTTAATTGTAATAGTAAAGCAAAGTGAAAACAACAAGACTTACCGAATAATGACTGCCCGAACATACATGGAGTCGTAGTCGACGACTCGTGTTTTTTTTCGCAGACATCGCACGAAACAACACTGTAATAATACTGACCATTCTTACCATCCTAATACCGTTATGTTCTGTTTTTTTTGTTTTGTTTTTATGATTCTGACAAAACTCATTATCCAATTATTTCAATATTATAAAAAAATTAAAACTGAAAAACTTACTCTTTGAGCTGTGTCTAAGTTTTTATGTGTACACAAAAAAAAAAAAAAAAACAAGTACAACAGTTTAAAAAGAAAAATATGTGGTACATATCATATTCTTAAAAATTATTTTGAGTGCTTGCAGAGTACTTCATTCGAAACAAATATCTGAAGATATATTTGAAAAATTATTTAAAAATACTTCCAAATACTATGTTTCCGTATGATTATAGATTTGTTAATATACGGGGTTTTTTTTAACAGTTTTTATAAATTGGTTTGATAACGCCGCAAGATAATTATTTTTTTGAAAATCCAATTCATTTTCAACATGTGGTTAATGTGAAGCATATTATTATTTATTTCGAAAACTAATTCAAAAATTATAAAAGTATTCGAAGTGTGTATACGGTTTCAAATACTTTTGATAAATATTTCAAACACAATGTTCCCGGTGATAACCGCGGAAGCATTTAAAATACGTATACTCAAATACTGAAAAAGCATTCCAATATTTGTAACTGAATACTTTTACTCAAATACATTAAAATAATTCTATATACATTCAAATTTTGTATTCGTATGGTGTTTTATGATCAATAATAGTTTATGGATCATTTACTGTGATTGTTTTATAATATGGTTTTTATGTTTTTTATAGGACATTTTTTTTCCAACGCCACAACTTCACGCTTTAGTCATGAAAATGTATTTATTTATTTTTTTTTAATATTATTAAAATATTATGACCGTTCTTAAAAAAGAAACTGTTGCAAATACAATATTAGTACATTTAATACAAAATTGATGATTTTCTTTTTTTTTACAGATGATTTCGTGTACGGAAAAAATGTTATTATACTAATATTTCAATATTACCTATCTAAAAAACGGTTTTCTAAAATTACCACGGGAACTCAAATATGAGGAGTAAAATGTATTTTTAATTTTGCCAACATCAGAGTATAAGTAGCCGGAGTGTTCAATATTTAAGCAACATTATTTTATTCGTTAATAACTATCTACATTTTATCAGAAAGTATTTTACGAATGTTGAAACCTGGGACCCTAAAGTCACATGCGAATAAACTCAATTGATCTTGACGCAGTCGTCTTTAAAACGGTATTCTTTTTATTATTGATTTTAACGTTTTTAAGGGGGTTTTTTACACATCTCAATAAATTTCCGTTTAATAAAATCATAAATATAAAAAAAAATATCAATATAATGTTCTAAACATCTTTATTTATAAAAATAATAAGTAACAAAAAAAAATCTAACCTTACATTTGTAATTATATACATGTATAATTGCATTTATTGCAGGTTACTCGTCAATATGATTTTAAGTTTCGCCTCATGTACCATGAGAAGTTTATAATTTGTTTAGTGATTATATTAATAAAGATATGTAATTTGCACCACTGTAAGTAGTCGAAAATAGTGTTTGTAATTTGCACCAAAACGAGTATCTATGAATTCGATTGTTCATCGATATCCTCGAAGTAGTACAAAATTACTATAAAACTACTATTTTTAGAAATCCAAAAATTATTGTTCTTTTTTTTTTTTATCAATAATTTATCTCTATAAAATTATTTTTCTAAAGAATGAATTAACTCTGAATTAATTCATCAATATAAACTCATTTTACAGAGAAATTTTTATAAAAAAAAATGTACGTTATTTGATTAATAATTTTAAACTTTGATACATTTTTATACTACTTAATTTTCTCGCTTAAAATGATAATATATATATATATACATATTTATTTATTTATAAAGTTATTATATTTGTTTTGGCCAGCTAAAATTGTCTATTATACCACTATGTGACGTCGAGACTCGATTTGTACTTAGATACTATTGAAAGAATAATAGATTTGAATTTGGGTGCAAATCAAAATTCATATTTCTACATACCTGAGATAGGGTAAATCAAAAATCTTTATTTTGGTGCAAATAAAACATTTTGTATATATTAAGGATCAATTTTCGTGCAAATTGACTGCATATCACGATGTAACACTTAATATTCCAAGCAGTCTTGTCTGACGGCGACGGTGCCTACATCTAGACCCTGTTTTGCAGCTACAGATACAACTTATCTAATAAGTTGCTAAAATTCATCAATAACGAAGTTGTAAATTTTTTCAAGTAGTTTGCTATTAGTTGCTAAATATTGACACAAGCCCGAAGTCGATAGGACAACGTCATAGTTCTACGTGAAGTTGGGCACTGCCGTTTTAAAGTGTCTATTTTGGCGGCGAAGGATTAGATTTCACTATGTTAACCGTGAATTCAGGAACATATCCGAAAACCATAACTAAACCTAACCAAACTTTGAGGAAACTCATCGTGGAGACAAGTCTTCCAAAATGTTTTTCTTTTACACGTATTTTTTTATTAGAATATTTAATAAAATAAACTGACACGGTGTCTGATCAAGTATAATCGAACAAGTATGAACTAATTTATTTTTAATAAAATTCCATTTAAAATCGCGTTAAAAAAAGGCTCGGCGACAATCGCTAAAGCATCCCCCCTCCCCGGACTTTGAAGACTTAAACTTTAAAGGGAACTGATAATTTTACCTTGAACAAGAAGAGGGTTCCTCTACTTCAACCGCGGGTTTTTTTTTTCGAGCGTATACCGTCGGCGACGGATAAACGAAATTCGAGAATGGCATCCCGTCAGGGCTTTAGAGTTGCGGCCATACGCTGAGCCGTAACGGGGAAATCCGTAGCGCCATACTAAAACGTATGACGGAAGGGAATCGTGGAAGAAATCAGACCAAGAGCGTACTGTACGACGACTGTACCGGTCAAAATTGTTTAACCGTCGAAGACGCAAGCGTCGGTTCGTGTGCAGACAACTCGTAGATAGCCGCGAGAAAATCGCGGATAGAACAGTGTACTGTAAACCGATCGACGGCTTGTGCGCCACGTCGCGAACGGTTTTTCGACTGTGTACTTCTTGACGTATTCACAAATTGCATAGGAAAAAATAAAATAAATACGGTTATTATCGTCTTATCCGTACCGAACGGGGCGAGAGTAGTGAGAAAAAAAAAAAAAAACCATCGCGACCACCTGCCGGATCCGCGCGCGCGAAAAACGCGTAAAACCTCTCGCCGCCGGCCGGAGACATTATTAGCCCCCACCCGACTCTCGAGCCCCCTCCCCCCCGCGCCTACCGCCGTTCTGAATTCTGCGGATTTTCCACGGTTGTCGGAGCAATAACTCTTTGGCGGGGCTTTATTTCTCTTTCACCGTTTTAACGGGTTTATAACTCCGTGTAAAAAATACATTCGCTACTCGACGTACGCGTGCAACACGCCTATGGGTACACGTTCGCACACACGCATTATAATATTATTACTCGTAACGCGTAAATAACATTATTACACAGCGATCGGTACGGCGACGATTTTATTCGTTTCGACGCGCAGTTAAGACGTCACCGCGCTTAATCGAAAAACGTTTGTTTTTTTTTTTTTTTTCCGTTTTTCGTAATACCGCGCGCGCGCCCAACGTTAACATTATTATTATTATGCATTATTGTAATCGTCATTTAAATTAATCGCGGTCGCGGTTTTATTTTTTCGGGACGAACATAATATTATTATTATTATTATTATTATTATTGTTGTGTAGGTATACTACTCTCTCTCTCGTAATAATTCATCATTACGCGTCCTTTATGCCCCGGCGTCGTCGTCGTCGTTTTGTTGTCGCCGCCGCCGCCGCCGTCGTCGCGGTCGTCCGTGTCCGTATACCTAATGAGCGCGCGCGTCACCGGCTACAAAAAAAAAAAAAAAAAAAAAAAAAAAAAAATAAATAATAATTGCGCCAATCCGCGCCGACGTGCTTTTCGGTTCGTACCCCGGGCCTGCGCATCTGCGGCGGCCAAGTCCGACCGCGCGTATATCATCGCGCCCCGGCCGCCGCGGCGACAAAATAACAATAACAATATTAATGTAACATAATGCCGGCAATTTAAATGGCCATTGTTCGTTAACGCCGTCCGAGTATATGAATTATAATACCGTCGACCCGGGGGGGGGGGGGGGGTTTTGGGGTTTTTTTTTTTTTTTTTAGCCGCACACCGATCGCTGCGAACCGCGACCACCAAAACCGCCAACCGCCGGCGTCGTATTTTGAAACGCGGCGATATTATATACTTGTACACCCGGTGTGGGACAATACCGTCCGGGTACAACGCCGCCGCGGTGATATTACGTCCCGCCCGCAGGCGCGAATACCGGGGCAACTGGGGGGCCCCGGGCCTCCCCCGACCGGCCAACTAAATAGGTACTAAATGAGCACACGCGATCGATATCATTCGAAATTATGGCGGTTCATGCCTCGGCTGCCGGTAAGATAATGGCGTGAGGCTACATGCGGAAACGTGGATGTGAAACGGGGGACAAGTTCGGTACGAAGAAGTGAGGCTTTTTCGACAAATGAGACGGACGTACTTCGCACGTGGGCAGACCGCTGTTGTAGGTGAGAAGTCCGGAAGGTAGTATAGAGGGGAAACTCAATGTGGATCTGTACGCAACGATTAACCGTTGCTAACGAAAAAACGATTCTGAGCGGAGTTCGGCCGACAGTGTTGCTTTGTCGACAATACATACATGTATCATATTTTCATGTTGAGGAAAAATAATTACACACGCATTATATATTTTCTTTAATAATATCAGTTAAACGTTGAACTATTTTCTCGTTTTTCCCGTTTTCCCCAATTTATTTGGAAAAATTCTGGGGAAATCAAAAAAAAACGACCTCCCTTAAGTACCTCCCGAGTCAGATTTCCTTTCAGAAAGAGCGTTAAATCTGAACAAAATCACCGGTAAAAATATTGTTCACAGAAAACAAAAAATAAACATCATTTTAAAACCAATACGTTCCTAACTACACTGAAAATCTAAAAGTATCGGCATCTAGCAAATTTAGCAGCCGCTTTGAAGTGGCTGCTTAATTTCAATCGTTGGAAATAAAACGATAGGCTTTCTTACGAGCATAATACTAAATTTTGATTCGACGAATTTCGTTTACACAATTTATGAATTTATACACACGATTCATTTATCAATGCGACATTACAAATAAAACGATAATCATATTTATATTTTAACAGCTGCAGTACGCGGCGCATGAGGTACGTACATTCTATGCACGTTGATCCGCGTTCGTCTTCAATGCGGATTCAGAATAGATTAGTCTCGTAATTATTACCTTGAGATCCAATTACTTGGTCCAAATCCAAGTCGCATATCCGGTGCCACCCCGACCTTTCCGGATACTGTCGCAGCTATTTGCACTTCGGCAATAACATTAAAAATCAATACAGGTATAGACATCTGCTGCTGCGAATTTCCCTCGTATTATTACGTTCGTCGTTATCTCTCGCACGTGAATAATTTATTTTTCTTTGTGAATCTGCCGACGCGAATCCTCTCCAATAACGGGTCTAAAGATCTATCTGCGATGGCGAAATCATCATACACATATACATACTATGCGCATACTTTTTTTTAACCCATCATCGTGTATAATATTATATCCGCCGTGTACATCATGATTTCTAATCGTTTTATCGTCGTCGTATAATCACGTTTATATTATGATAGTTGCATAAAATATCGAATGATACAACCGGCCAATAATAATAAGACGGACGGTATATTATTATTATCATTATGCTATACCCATATAACTGCATCTGCGGTGTAGGTACGCGTCCATATTTGCATAATTAAAAAAAAAAAAAAACTTTTCAATCCGCGCCAAGCGGTTCGTCGCGTATGTATCGACGGTCTATGTAAACGTATAAAAACGTATAGATAAAGTAAAAGTGTGTTTTTGAATAGAAATTTAAAAAAAATAAAAAATAACTACTGTCGATTGGTGTGCCGGTGTTTAAGGGAGAGAAGTTAAAAAGAATTTCGTAAATTACACGCGACAATAGATCGTTGCAGCTAACGAAAAACGATTCTGTGCAGAATAAAATCAATCGTATTTTTTCCCTCGTTGCCAAGCCGAACCGGAAATCAACAAGAATAAAATCTCTAGTTTTCCCGTTTCGAAAATTATCAAAATTCCAAGGATATCAAAAAATGATCTATTCAATGTACCACTTTTTAATAATAAAAAATGCCCCAAAGAATGTTTCTCAAATGTTTTTGTTTCGAGCCGGATTTCTGGTATAAATGTTATTTACAGACACAAAAAAAAAAAAAAAACACATCAAAGTAAATTCTATACATTCTTCGCTTTGCTCCAAATTTAAGAAAAAAAACCTTCGAGTTGCATATTCGGTATTTGTACGGAATTTTCGATCAAATAATATAAGTATATTAAGTAAAGACCGGATTCATATTCTCTTATAATCCACAAAAAGGCACTTTAAAACATCAAAATATCCTTGAAAAAGCACTTACAAACATTTTAAAAAGCAAAAATTGATAAATTGATAGAAGAGTCGAAAGTCCCTCCTATTAGTGGCGCCTACTATTTTTCAAACTTTTCAACACTACAAAAAGAAGTTCTCTAAACGAACAGTTTGACATTAAATGGACAGGGGAAATTGATATATTATAGAACATTACGAAGGTGTAAACTTTCGGATTAGGACACCGAAACGGTTCCAAAGACCGTTCGAATTTCTCACACCTGCAGTTTTACAGTTTGTATGCTGCAGCCACGTAATCATTGTACGCGGTTTTTCACGCGACAGATCCGCGGCGGTCGTTCGCGCGTATAATCGGATGACGATCGGTAAACATTTGCTCTTACGCCCGATAACGACGTCATCGCCGTCACGCGAGCATTGTGATAATCAAACAATTATTGTACGATTTACAAAAAGGAAAAAGAAAAAAAAAAAATAACACTATCCCATAATATGTATTGATACACGGGAGGAAACACCGCGACGGTCGTAAGACGACGGCTACGACGACGCCAAAACAAACACGGCGGTGATAATCAAACAATTATTGTACGATTTACAAAAAGGAAAAAGAAAAAAAAAAAAAAAAAAAACGTCCGACCATAATATCGTTACGTATCGCTGCGGTGCTGCAGCCGGCGTTCGCGGTAACGGAATGGCGACGCGGCGCACGGTGTATTACGGGACGGCGGGGCAAAGGAGGAAGGAAAAAAAAAAATAAAAAATAAAATAAAATAATATAACCGCATAAAATCGAAAACGGCATTCGACATCGTTGCGGTTTCTCTTGCCGCCGCCGCCACCAATCTGTCATTTTCAAACGTCGCATGCGGACGCGTGTAGAAAATGCGATATCGATTGTTGCGAGTAGGAATTCGCCGTCAAAAGAAAGACACCGCGCGCACGGGCATAAGATACGCGCCGCGAGTCGTACGCAGAAGACGCGTGTCCATTTACGGCGGGAGAGACGCGGCCGGAGACGAGAAATTGAGCTGTGTATGTAATTACATATCGCCGCAGCGTCGCGAAACCTCGCGCATAAATAACAAGTGCCGTTTTCGCTGCCGCTGCTGCGACGTACGCCGACCGCCGCCTCCCGTCCTACCCCCCCCCCCCTCCAGCTCCCACGGGCCACGGTTGTTACACATATTATTGTATCGATATTATTCGGAACAATGGACCGCGTTCGATTTCGGCCCTTTCTCTTTTTCGAATTTATTCCGTTGTTTTTTTTTTTCGTACGATTTTTTTTCGTTTTTTTTTTTTGTTTTAGTGTCCCCGCCGAAAAATGTCAATGAATCATTTTGCCGAACTGCCGCAGAAATGCGCTCGACGCGGCGAAAACACGAAAAAAAATACGGCCTCGGACCGTTACAATAATCATATCGTGTTAGTGGTTCATTTTTGTTTCGCGAAAACAATATTATTTATAGGTACTCGTCTTAAACGCGCAGAAAATCTTAAGTATACAACAATAATAAATAAAAGGTTGTAACGACAAAACAAAAAAAAAAATAGTTGATACACCTGATCCGTGAACCACTGATGGAAGTTGAAATGGCCAAAGAGAGAATATATTATGAATAATTTAATGTAAATCCGTACGCAACGAAAAACCGTCGCCAACAAAAAACGACTCCGAACATTGGTCATAATTTTACCTTTTTGCCACGGTAACCCGGAAATCCACAGCAGTTTTACTAAAAATTGACGGGTTTTCCCAATAATTATGAAAATCCTTTGGGAAATCAAAAGACTATCTATTGTATGCACCGAAATGGACCAAAAAAAGGTCTGTTATTGTTATTTATTGGTCGGAGCAAGATTTCTGGTAGAAAGTTGTTTGCAGACACGAAAAAAAATTGCACACGTCATAGTAAAAACCAATAAATCCCTCATCGCTACACTCGGAGCATAAAATATTATTACGTACTACTATACGATCCGTTTTTGGTTTTAAAACAACTTAATCCCCGCTGTACCCGTTCGTCTCCAGCGTATTTACAGTCGGATATTACTCGTTGTCCGATAATTGATACGGGGCTAGATGCAATATTTCACTGTTGCTAACTGCTCAGTTTCAAAACATCTAAATACCGTGATTTTGAATTATGGTTCTTGTGCGTTATCGACATTTTTCTACTTCAATATGTGACCTATCGGCATGATTTTTCCTATTCCCCTTATTTCCGACCAGCATGTTTTTCAACGACTAACGGTTTTAAATTTTAAATATTCACTAAAGACACTGACTACGAGCTATAGGTTAGTGGTGGCCTTGTGCCCCTTCCCCAGACTATAGACTATAGAAACGTTATTTTACTTCCACAAATAATTAAGTACTTAACGCATATATTATAATATAAGATTTTCTAGGAATAAAATCGGGAGAAGCGATGAATGTATCGATTGTACTATGACGTACTTTTATATTTTTATTTATTTTTTCTGTCTGCGAAAAAATTTTCTACAAGAAATCTTAACCCAATCGATAAATAGGTTAGGAAAATTGGTGCTTGCAGCTACAAATTAAATACCAATAAGTGTCCTACTTTCTCAATTTCTCACTTACAACAATAGCTGCACCTATTCCCGTTATTGACTCTTTTTTTTTTTTTCTACATATAGTAGTATTTTTTTTTTAGGAGCCTTCCATCCCTCAAAATAAATTCAACTCTGGATCCGCCACTGTTGTAGGTTTGCACGTGAGTTTTTTGTCAAAATTATTATTGCTGCGGCTACAATATTCCCTTGTGATATTTTCTGTCAGCTATAGATAGGTCCTGTACGTGTTATTTACTATAGCTACGGTTGTCGATTTAGTTGAAAAGGGGATTATATTCCATTATCCATGACATTATTATTATAATTTTAAATGTATGTAACGAGTATTATATTTATCATACATTTTTACCAGCCAATATTAAAAAAAAAAAATAGTTATAAACATATGAGCGCTCAAAGAATATTTTAAAAATTCCTATCGACATTTTACAATAATATCGTAATATTTAATTTATTTAGATTTCTACGCATAAACATATCATAAAATTCGTTCAAAACTGTGTACGGAATTGTAGTTTATTGTTTAAAATCCGTTAAAAAACCGGGAACTTTGCACGCTTGCAAAGCGTGCTTTCCTAACTCGTTTTTTTTTTTTTTTACGATATAGTATTATTACAGAGCCGAGTTTTATACTTTCTTTTATCGGGACGTCTTCTCCGCGAGCACAAAACACATAATATATTAATAATATTTTAAACGCGAGTCGCCATCGTGACCCGGTCGTATTTTATCCGACACATTTGTCGGTATCGAATACCGTGCGATCGTTTTTTTCTTTTTTTTTTTTTTACTGTTATCCCGTTCGGATTTCGCGACCACCGTCGATGCCGCCGCCGCAGCAGTAGCAGTGTCATCGTAAAAAAAAAAAATCACTCGAAAGTGTCCGATTTTTTCCTTCTTCTTCCGATTATTCTGTATTACCGTAATAATAATAACGCTAAATTATAGCGATCGCGGTATGAAAATGTATAACTGATAGGACAGTCGCGTCGGACCGGCGCCGCCGTACTTTCGATATTATTATAATACGATAGCCGGTACCACTAGGTGTATAATTATTATTTTTCAATTAATTCTCCGTATATATTATAAAAACCGCGCGCAATTGAAACTATAATAATGATCTAACGTTATAATTGAATTCTCGATAAAAAAAAAAAAAAAAAATCTTATACCTACGTCACGCGCGATTATTGCGAATCATTCGCGGAAACGAATAGGTGTCAATGTGTTCGGCTTAAAAATAAAAAGAACCATCGGAAATCCGCCACTAGAGTAGACATTTTTACACGCTTATTTCATGTTGTGTAGAAATATTCTTGACGACGATATATCGAAATCGGTAACACTGAAGCATAAAAATGAAAAATGGTAAGAGCTGATTATCCACACGACACGAAAGTCGAACACTAGAAACACATCGTCCTTCCGCAACAACACGACGAAATTCGTATTAAAATACAACCCGACTTTTGCCTTATTTTAATTTACTTACAAGTACAATGAGTGTACAACAATGACATATGAAAAATTACTCCATAAAAATTGTTCTTAATATCATTATACTAACGGTTCGCGTTCATTGTTAATCATCGTCTGATACAATTTTTTTCCTCGTTTCAGTTGTGTGCAACTGATTTTCCCCCGACGTATATCTCAAAAAACGTACCTTTTGTATATAGTTATGATATACTCGTTTAAAATATTTTCTCGTGTCGACAAGCATGTAGCAGACATAAATATTACTTTCGAATAAAACATGATAGTGATACTTGCATTCGACTCTCGCAGTACGTATAATATTATCTTTAATCGACGGGGCGTTTTTGGGTACGCGGAGTACAGCAGAGGGTGTTTCGTGTTGCATTCCTTTTGGCGGCCTATCGAAGGAAAAAATTAAAAGATTGACACGTCAAATATTGTAATCGAGAACATGTTATAATACAAAATTCGGTCTAACGAACATCAGACGTATTGATTAGGCGGGTACAGTTACAGGGTGTCAGCCGTCAATACCCGAATCGCGGGGCCCAAGTGTATAATTTTAAATTATATGGCAAGACGTACCGCTTGTCAATGAGCTCGTTTTTTACAGTACGGCAAACCGCCAACCCGTAAACTGTCATGTATTCTGGTAAAATATTTGAAAAAATAAAATAATAACTCGGAATTATCGTTTAGCAATAACCGAAGCGTATACGAAATAACAAAGTGAAAAAGCGTCGTCTGCGCAGTTTCATAAGCACTTTTGATTTGCGTGCAATTCAAAACTGTAATAATAACATAATCTCGCAAACGGACAAAAAAAAAAGTACAAAAAATATGCTACGTATTTTACTGACCTTTAGACATATCAGAATTTGTCTACCACATTTCAAATGTAATTACGAGGTGGTGTGTAGAACGAGTTTTAAATTTTAGAGTCGAGTTGCGCATTCCTCGCACGATGATTTATGAGTTATGACAAATGTATGTGGTGTTTGTGTGTGTGTGTGTGTGTATGTAAGCAGAACATTAAAAAAGTATTATTTTTGCTCGTCCTATTCCGGTTATATTCGCATAGTACAGTAATATTGGAAACATAATCCTCGACGCGTATACGAAATCCATAATTTATAAAAATTTGTCACTGTAAAAACTATAATCTCATCATAGTTGACTCGAGCGAAAAATTCGCATCCAAACGTTGACATTCGGCTTTGATTTTGAAACGAATAATATTAGAGACTGCGCAATTCTAAATTAACAGAAGGGGAGGGGAGTTTTATATATAAGAATCGTTTAGAAACGGTACCTACAACGTGCAATTACGGTTAAGTATACAAAGAGAGAACGAGAGATGGTTACAAAACATTAAATTTTAGAACTGATATAATGCACGGCAAATGGAAATATTATTATAGCGCGTGTACCGCGAATTCATACGTACGCGGGGAGTTGAAAAAGTTCCCAAAGAGGAATTTGAGTTTTGCAAACGTACGGAGAAGTGTCACCGACTAATCGAAAACACCGGGAGATGATTAGCCGATTGCAGCCGCTCTATAATGTTATCCGTGACAAAAACGAACCGTCGATGGTTATATTATTCGTATTATTATTATTATTATTATTATTTTTTTTTTTTTTTTGAAACGACGTTATAAATATTATCAAATATATCGCCGTTGGAGTGAAAAAAAAAAAAAAGAAACGTATATTATCCGACAGGGTTAATATGAGGTTTTAATATGGGCCATTTAACATTATGCGCTACGACTGCAGTAAAAGTCATAAATAGCTTTAGATATTATTTACACTGCAATATAGCAGATCTACGCGACTGCAATAACAATATTATAATACAAAAGGGTAATCATTTTCAACAAACTGTAAACCGTATATAAGAAATGATATCCTCTTAAAAACGATTGAAAGGTATTATTATATTGTTATTCAGCCGTGCGCATGTACCTAACCCTTTCTGTGTGTTGTTTGCTATTTTAGTTCGTCCGGTAAAATCGTTTGGAAAAAAAAAAAAATATATATATATACAGAAACAACAACTGCGAGGTAGGTCGCGCGTCGCATTCGTACGTAGGGTGAGATTCCCTCCATTAATCAACCCCTCGTACACCGTAGGTACACATACTCAGTGCGGTATGTGTTTGTGTGTTATTTTTCAACTTCACTGGTGTTTTTTTTTTTTTTTTTTTTTTTGGTCGGTCGTTGTTTGCGTTTTATATTAAGTCGTCATCGTACGTGTCATCGACTGCACGTTGCGCGCCGTTCACATCATCAATTTAATTAATACAATAAAAGTCAACCCTTTTACACCGATAGGTGTATTATACCATCGGCAAATATAAAGGATACGTTTTTATCCCGCATATAATTTGCATGGGAAAAACTCTGTACGGGTTGATATTATTTTTTTTGCATACAAACGGACGCCTGCAGTATATTATTGTATACTATACTTACACACAGTACACTATTGCGCACGAGATTCGACATTTTTGTCTATATAATATTCAGTTATCAACTCTTTTTAAAACAACTCTTATATCCATCAACTTTCGACCGATAAACAAGACGATTTTGATCCGCGTGAACGCACGGCCACAGTATAGAGAAACATGTCGAATCGAAAGGGAAAAATTCATTGAAAATGTGACCCATAATATATATTTGAAAATTTGACAAGAACAAAATACTATTACTCGTTTTCGATGCACTTTTGCTTTTATTCAGTTTTATATTCTGGTTTTACTAAAATCTGGGCTCCATTGTTTCTATCAGTCGAAGACGTTTCTCAGAGGAAGTTTTCAGCAACAAATTTCGGCTTAAAGGTGCATAGCTCATTGTTTTTTCTCAGTTGGTTTTCGGCAATGAGTAAAAACGTTAGAAAAGCGGGAATATTTACGAAACAACCGTATCTGTTATTTTCGATTTTCTTGTTATACTTCAATTGAAAGTAATCGCAGAAACCTGAAACTCTTATTGAATTAGTATTTTCTAGAAGTGCAGTTCGAATTCGAAAAATATCCTTACACTTGTTGAGTTACTATGATAGCTATTTGAAAATGTTGAGGTTTTTCGTCATAGAGAAGTGAAATATACTTATTTATTGAAAGATTTTAAATTTCGCTGAAATTTTCTTGTGCTCAACGTTTACTACTGGTCATTTTGTATGGCGAATTTTTTTTTTTTACGCATCAATATTTTAAAAGCCATTAGCAATATTTTTCGACCGAAAACGAGCGTATAATGGTATATAAATAAATGTACCTACTGCGTTGCGAATCCGCTTTAATTACACGTATGCAGTCTACACAATTTGTTTTCATCGTGTATGTATGAAAACGAAAAAAAAAAAACTATAGTCACATAATCCATTTATAGATATCGATATTTCAGTTGTCGAACGGTTGTATTCGTATTATATATTATGTTTTTGCGTTCGATCGAATGGTAGTTTTTTTTTTTACTCGTCTCGCGCGTTTTATACGAGTTCATATATAACCCACGCGAAAACGATCAACCGTATATGACTATAATATGGAATAAAATATATGTGTGTGTGTGCGAGTTTTCAAATTCATAACACGGCCGACAAGTTTATTTATTTTTTATTGGCCCATTACGATATGCCTAAAATGGAACTATACGCGTCATATTATTATATATAGGTATACTTACTCTTTCAAAATGCGTTAGTTCTCGCGACCGGTAGTCATAATTCGAAACCGGACGCGCATTGGGTCGAGCCTGTAGCAGAACTATATGGTAACATATATTATTGTACCTATAAAAAAAAACGTTTACCGATTCGATTTTATATAATATATAATACTATAATAATATAGTGTAGATACGACGAATAAGAGATCTGAGTCATCCGTCGGTCGAGATGTCTATTATTGCGAAATCGATTTACCAACGTGGCCGTTTGTTCGAGTCTCCGCTGCATCATACGCCAGGACGTATCCGAGTGGAATTCGCCACCACGGCCCGTAACGTACGCCAAATTCAGTCCGGAAATTAACCCGATCCAGTCGAAAAACATTTTTCGTCTCGCATTGTACGGCTATTGGTTTTTAATGACCATCTGTTCTAGGCTATGCTGCAGTTTTTCCGGACCTTAATTCGGATCAATAGCAAGACTATAAGATATTTCTTCTAGTATCTGAACCAAGCGATGCATATTAGTTACTGTATAGTTAACACACATATGAGTATAAGTCTGTCTCAAAAACCAATTTTCGAATAGTAAACTCCTGGTTGCAATCATCGCGATGGTATTTGATCCAGATTTTTACCGAACAACTTATATTTTCATGACGGATTATAATTTTTGAGTTTTTTGAAATTTTCTAGTTTTTTTTTTTTCATTTTATTTCATACGACTTTTTTTGGCTTAGTGAAAACGCTTGACGATTCCGATACAAGATTAATCGTAAGTTTGATTGTATAGATGGTAAAAAATATTTAATCTGATTTCGTAATAATCGTAAGGTTAATATTTTTAATAAGCGTTTTAAATTCTAATTTACGATACAATTATCGTTAAAAACACGAACGAATATATCGTAATTTATTGTACAGATTAACGATACGGTTTTCAATTAAAACGTATCGAAACAACCGTATTCCGTCCGGAATATCGTTATCCGTTTACAATGATTTATCGTCGCATGCATAGTAAATAAACTAAAATTACCCAATGTCCGGTACTTTTTTTTTTTTCCGTTTGTTTTTCAGTATAAGGACCTCGGATACCCATGTATATACTAAACACGAGCTGTCAACGTTAAAAAAAAAAAAAAAAAAAAACACGTATATATAATAACGCTAATTAGAAGGTATGCGCGTGTACTTACCTATACTCGTCACGGCCTCTGGAAATAATACAAACGTTTATCGCGCGCGGAGACTCCCAAATTTCACACCTCGTATATGATAATCACGTTAAATTAGACATTATTATTATTATCATGATAACATAACTATTATACATATTGACGGGATGACACATAAATATCATGATAATATTATCGTCGCCGTCGTCGCCGTCGTCCGTCGTCGTTGCACAACAATGTTTCGAATATATCGCCGTGTAACACGATAGCGCGGGTATAAATACATATTATTATAAACGGCTTCGTCGTCGTCGCCGTCGCTTTTTTTTTTCTTCATTTCTAGAGACACGTCTCGTCGTATACAAAACGTACATATTATTTAAGAGCAATAATTAACGGTCGTATATTTTTATCGTAAGTAATTTACACCGCCGCCGCCGCCGCGATAATATTATGTTTACACCGCGAATGGAATTCGATGCATTTTTTCCCCTTAATCATAATAATTATTATTGCACGAGATATAATAAAAAAAAAAAAAAAAAAACGAAACACCAAACGAAAGTGATGGGGCCATTCCACTAGGTCTCGTGATATTTCTATAACGTTTTTACGCGCGGACGTTATTATTTTCGACAACGGATACATTTCGCGCCACATACGTTTACGATTTCTCGAAACGTTACGATACTCATTGAAACAGCGTGGTGTGTCCGCACGAAGGTTTGACTAAATTTAACGCGATAGTTTCCGGTAAATTTGTACACGGTCAAAATAATATTCGGATATGTTAAACAGTTTAAAAATTCTCTACACGATGCGTGTATATTTATAATTGATTTAAATTATATAGTAGCCCAACGATTATAGGTCTAAAATCCAAGAAACCATAATGTCGGATGAACGATCAACGCCTTCTATCAAAAAAAAAAAAAAAAAAAAAATAAAAATAATAATAATAAATGATTTAATAGAATCGAAGAGTGGCTGAAATATTTTGCGGAACAACTTGACGTCGAAAAATGGCAAATTAGTCAATGACCGCGTTAATGCGCTGACAAGATTTAAACGGCCTCGCCAAGGATGACTAACTAGAAACGGATCGTGGAAAATGTGAGCATTAGACGCATTGGTGGAAACTCAGAGACCGAAGGTTCTGGGCCGTAACTAGAGGGGAGACGGGGATTCATGCCCGGATGTAAAGTGCTCAGATACGTATTCGCGTATTTTTGTTGAGTATGTTTACTGACAGATATAAGTACTTCTTTAACTAAAGTTTTCAGCGTCTCAGAAGACTAGGAGAGAAAAATGATTGCGTATCATTTTAGGATTTAAAGGGATGGGAGAACGCCATTAGTGAACCCGTTAATAACATTCGGAGACAATGATTTGTCCGAATATGAGGAATTAATATGAGAGACCCGATTATCCATATTTTTATTTCGATAATAACGTAACCTGTGTTTATGATGTTTGACACAACGGCTAGATAAAAATAATTATCGTATCAACACATTATAGTATATGTTACTAACGAGCAACGGTGGTAAATAAAATTGTTAAATTACGGATTTAGTGTATTATTTTTATAAACACGCGTCCTTGTTTACTAGTTTATTGCAGTTGTAACTTTGAAAATGATAAATATAAAAAAATAACAATAATACGGGTAACGGTGGGTGGGGAGGATCTTCAGTCGGTCAGTCCTTCTCTCTGCGTACGCTACTTGTACGTGATCGTATAGTGTAAAATGAGTGTAAGGCAATAAGGTCGTTGGAGGGTCCAAGGGTCCGGACCATTCCGAAATTTGATTTAAAATAAATAAATTCACAACGTTTACATCCCAGTTACGTTCTCGGCACAGGAACAATTTAAACTAAAATGGCACGCGATCATTTTTCCACCTTGAGCACCAATTTCATATAAATACACTGCTCTGAAGGACGTTCATCCGACTTTGAAAAATAAAATAACAAATCTTTATCGACAATTATTATAACGATGGAAATCATATACGAGTATGTATCCATTAACTGTATTCCATTTACGTATTTTTTCGTGTGCCAGCCAAAAGTAAAAGCAAAGGTTACCTACATTATTTTAACCTACATTTTCGACCGACGCCCGTCATATTGTGTCCGAACGTTTTTGAATTGAACAGAACACCCTATATATATATATTGTAATGTGAATCGTTAGACTACCGGCCTATTGTTTTATAAAACACAATATTTACGACTAACTAGCCGTATTGTATACGGGTATCTATATTATATTATTGAAGGCAACCTCAAGGATTTTAGTGAAAATCTTATATTGTACCGTTTATGGCGACAAAATTTCAGTATTATATTTATGATGTCCACTTAATTTTCTACACGGATGATTTTCAGTTTTTTTTTTAGATTCTGAAGTTAGCCATCATCGATTTTACTATATGATTCTTCTGTGTGTGTGTGTGTGTGTGTGTGTGTGTCAGTGAATTAAAGAGATCATTATGTATTTGATATGTATTCTCATAATGGGAAATAACTCGGGGGGAAAAACGGAAACATTACCGATTTCTGTTATTATATTCGATTTTGTTGAAAGTCGGTCGAAAATGTTTCGTGTAGAGATCAGAAACTTTCACCGTATGCTTACATACTTTATGTACGTGATACAGTGTACGAAAAATTCTGGCATTTAACAGAATTTTGTTTTATGTGGATAACACAATAGTTATTTTATTCTATAAAAAAATACCCGAAAATTTGCGATAAAAAAAAAAAAAACACGGATAGTTTTTATTTATTTATATACGTAGTTAAAAATTAGTATAATTTTTAAATTATGTTTTATCATAAAACATAATACGTTTAACTGAACTTCACTCAGAATCGTTTTTTCGTTACGTACGGGTGTTAACATTAAACCACTGTATTGGTATATCCTAACCAACCAACTTCCGTAACGTTTACTGCTGTGACACACACCACTTGGATAAGAATTGAACTTTAAAAACTCGACTACGGTAAATTGTATAAGCGATATAATGTGAAAACAAAATTTAGTTAATAAAATAATGATATGCAATTTTCAATCGAGCAAAAGTATTTTTTATTGGCGCTTACGTTAATTCTTATTATGTTGATCTATAAAATGAATCGTATTATTAATGTTAGAAGAAGAAATATACAAAAATAAAAAAAAAAAAAAAACTGTGACTTCGCTGTAGTGTAACGCAATAAAATATATTTTCACGAAACGAATATCTAAATATATATTATTTATCAGAACGATGAGGAGTAAACCTGTTTTTTTTTACTATCCGTTTAGAATATAACATAATCGCTGCAAATAACCACGGACAATTATTGCACATAAAACATATCGAAATATCGAACGATGATTTTTTTTCTATTTTTTTTTTTTTTTTACAATTAATACGCGAAATTTTCGTTTCGGAAAAGTTCGGAAATAGATAAATATCACGTCAAACGCTTTTTAATAGAACGCCATTAGACACATTAAGAACTAAAGTGAATTTGCCGAGCAGTGAACGTTTTAACGACGACCATATCTAACATCCTAACATCCTCACCGTTCTCAACTGTATAATCTGACCGTTTGACACTTTTTTAACGGTTCACGCCCCACTCGCCGACATCCGATTAGCCGACCACCCGTTTCTAATACTTCGCATTTATTATACTTGTCTTTTGTTCTCGGTGAAATTGTTTTGGTTTGTATTTATAACGTATAGTTAATTCGGGCGTCGACTGTTGCGTATTGAACAATTACATTATGTGTTTTAGATTTACCGTGATAAAGTCGCGAGATCGGCTGACGCGCGTATTCGCCACCCGATAAAAACGCACAACATAGGGAAACTGCGAGTTTCGTATTTTCTCTCGAAATTCCGGTACCCACACGCATTTCGCGCGGTCTTGATTGCACAACGACAACAACAATAATAATAATAAGGATTTATAGCCGGACGAGGACGTAATATTTTCGTGGTACGTGAGCCAACGACACGTGTTAAATGCAAATGAATACTGTTGCAGTGTTACGGCCATCGCCGTCGCGGGTACGAGGATTTAAAAAACAGGTCGTCGAATTATCTCTACTCCGATCTCTGTAACGGCCACCGCCGTCAACGCCACGGGAAGTCTGGCCGGGAAATTCAAGAAGCACTCTCGCCACAACAGCCTTAGCGGCCGATCGCTCGGTCGCAATATACGTGCGTCGTCCCAGCGATCACGACCCCACTAACCTATAAATAATTTTCGTCGGATACACCAGAACGTATGAGTACCCAGGGTGTTATTCGCGTTTAATCGATATTGCGTTCGACGAACGCCGGAGAATTTGACGACCGCGTTATCCTTTTAATAATAACGCGTTATACCCACCTGTTAGATTTACGGCGGGGTAGTATTTGAGCGCGCCGAAGAGGGGGCATTTTACGGGCGCCACATTTCAAACGGTCACGTGATGGGCGGCCGATGTCACCAACAGTTGGTAAACATTAGTTTTATGTTTCGTATATTTATTATTACTTCAAACCACTTTTCGACCGGGATCGGGGTCGATCCGATCGTCAACTCCAGAGCTGATTTTCGGTACGAAAAACGTATAATGTGTACACGAATTTAAGAAAAAACGATCTTGTTCTTTTTTCTGGTTATTAAGAGAAACCGTCGTTTTTTTTTTTTGTTCCACTGCAGTTCTTTTCTTTCCGAATCGAACGTCTACCGCGTGTAATTCGCTATGCACGCAGCCATTTTTTATTACTATTCCGCCGTCTACCGCTACGGACGCCCCGAAAGTCTTTTGCTCCGACGCAGATTCGATTATACGCGCGCTATAATATTTTCACCGTGCTCCGGAATAAGGCCTCTGGCAGCGCATTCTCGCTCCCACTCCGGTGTCATCCATCCTCGGCTAAAAACAATGATTGTTTCGTATTTACCGCAGCTGCACTGTAACAATATCGCACACGTTATTACATTATGTTGTATAATACACGTACCCGTCGGAGAAACACCGCGGCATATTCCGTCCTACAGTCATGGGAATTGTCGAAAATCGTCAGTATTCAAGTCGGCGGGCTCGGCTAATTAGTAATTATTATTATAGTTATTAACTCCGCGGCCGTATCATGAGACGGTTCACCCGCCCACGAAGCCGCCGCCGAGATTTCACCTCCGCGGTATAACGCGTACTCCCACGACTCGTGCATATCACAATAATGTAACTCGCTCGGGGGGGAAATAGAGCAGCCCTCCCACGCGACAGCTTTCCGTAGAGTAGCCGGTACGTTTAATATTTATTTGCCAAATACACTGTAATTATTTATAATATTGCATATGACCGTACGTTATTATTTCGTTCTTTCCGCCGTATAATTATACCGTTGTCACGGTATACGGTCGGACATTCGGATCGGCGTTCGAGTTTTGCAGTTTTTCAATTATACATTGTTGTTAGACATTCAAAATACGCGCGTTTCGCAACGAACGGACCCGGATATGTTATACGGGTACGTAGAGCGTGTGCGTGTACACGGGCGCGTCGTGAAAACTCGTCAAAAACACCGTTGAAAAGCGTCCGGAGTACAAATACAGATGTGGTTGTACGAGAAGTCTTAGAAATATGTATAAGTATTTGAGTACTTGGCAAAACAAAATTGCAGCGTGCGGATACTTTTCAAATGTATTTACAAAGACTTTCTAGACACCGGACTTTCTGGATACCGGGCGAAGTATTGAAGCGAATAATTACATTTTACTCTCTACTGCCTTCCCAACTTCTCACCAATAACCGTGGCTGCACCGGTCCTATTATCCTAGGGAAGCTGTTATAGATATGATTATAATACGTTCAAAATATTCTGAAAATTGCTGGGCTATTTATAGACATTTTAAATGTTAGAGTTTTTAGGCAACGCCGAAATGCAAATTGAACTTTGTACAAAATGCTCATCGTGAGTAGTACTTAATGCCGAAAAAAAAATCCGAGTGTAATAATATAATAGTTTTTTTTTTACGCGCTTAGCGTTCAAATCGTAATAATTACGGTATTTCTAAACGTGTTGTGTTGAACAACATAAATCAAATTATTCTATGCATTTTACCTTTGCAACTTATAACCTTTCCCATCTATAATAATTATGCATCCATTAGCTATATTAGATCTTTTTTTTTTTCCATTCATTTTCTACTCGTTTAACTAATAATCGTCGATAATTTTCTTTTATATATTGCAATCGATTTTATTCATTTTTATTAATTTGAAATCAAATTTTTATGATATTTTACAAGGCAGCATTTATTCGTGAGTCTTTTATTTCGAGTTATTACACTTTTGGTCCCAGGAAAGGAGGACTTCTCAAGTCAATACGTACGGGTAATTTCGTATAGTTTTCAATACAATAGCAAATTGAAATATAGAAAATTTGCCACGTGACAGTTTTCGGTATAACTGCGCGCGTCAGAATTCAGAATGTAATACATACGCAATAGTGCCGTTAATAAACCAAAGAATAAATGGAAAAAAATCGAGCAAAATTATTAAAAAAAAAAAAAACGAAAAAATCCACAAATAGATCCCTATCTCTTTTGGAACCGAGAACACGACTATAATATAAAAAAAAAAAAAAAAAATCGCATTCCGAATACAATAAGTATTTTTAGATACGCCCTAAATGCGTTTTCTAATTGATTGTTTCCGAACGCGCGTTAATATTATTAGTAATAACAGTGTACCGAAGCCGCAAATTATCGATATTTTCACTTTGCTTTCCGAAAAACCGATCTCCGTTGACGTTATACGTTATTATTATTACACGGTACCCGTCGCATACGGTTGCAGCGCGTTAATAATATAATAAGATAGCCACGGGATCCGTCTAGGAACGGAATCGTAAACGTTTTCGGCCGAATTAGAATTTATTTTTTTATTTTTTTTTTTTTCGGAGTGTGTCCGTGCACGCCGTCCAGGTTAAGCCCGCGTAATCGTACACGGTACGGTAAAATATTATAATATTACGTTACGTTCCCGCGTCGCCGTGGGGTTTTTCTCTTTGTCGCTGCGGCCGCGGCGCGTCGAACGGGTGCTCGACTAATTTTTGAGCAAATAACACCGAGCCGACTGTTTTTTTTTTTTTTTTCGATTTAGACAACGATCACGACGACGGTCCATTATGTATCGCACGACGGTTAGATATAAGTGTTTTTTTTTTTTTAATATTTTTATCTCCGGGTCGAGGTGAGAGAATAGCTACCAATGTGCACACACGTACAGGTATAGGTATACGATAAAATATTTTATTATTATACGTGTGCGAGCGCGTAAAAGCGTTTATTATTATTATTATTTATTTTTTTTTCCTACACGGGGTGTATAATATTGTAATGCGGGTTCGTCTACGTTAATAATATATACGCATACGCGCGTAAGAAAAATCGTATACACGCGATGACGGTGCGTGTGCGCCGTACCGCACGTATTATAATGCGCGGCTCTCGTAGAAACTGCCGTGCTTTCTAAAAAAAAAAAAAAAAAAAACCAAAAAAAAAAAAAAAAAAACCGAAAAAAAAAAAAAAAAAAAAAAAAAAAAGTTTAAAAATACGCATATGTGTCTGAAAAAACCGCAGGCGCTGGTCAGGTCGTGCTTGTGCGTTTCGTATGACCCCGGCGCGCGCGCACATTTGTGACCTTCCGAGAGGATCGCGCACCCGCACGGTCGGGGCGGCGGCTGTGCAACACAGGCGCACGCCCGCATACCTGTATACGTGCACGCGTGTATGCGCGCACGCACGCGTATACAATATACAATATACAATATACAATATACAATATACGACCGCGTAACGTACGTTGTCGCAGGCGCGTCGTACGCGAACCGTACGCGTCACGCGAGAAACGCGCGATAACAATTTTCTTTTTCGGCGGATATCCGCCGGCGACGGCGGCGGCGGTCGCTACGCGCGCGCGCGACACGATAACGTTGCGCCGTCATTACGCGATGCGGCGCCCGCGACGACGACGGGGCGGCCGGTAGCGTCGTCCGCGGTATGATCGTGGGCCGCGTACGGTGTACGAAAAAAACGCGGGCGCGCGCGCGAAAAACCGAAGGTGTGTTTTTTTTTTCTTCCGTAGCACGACACCCTGTGCCGCGTAATTCGAAAATCACGATGATCACGATCTCTTCACACGTACCGTTGTGTGCGTACGTCGTCCGAAATGTGTGTGTAAAATAATAATAATAATAATACGCGCGTACGTACACGGTGCGCGACGGAGCGATATGATATTTTATTTTATTTTTTTTTTTTCACTATTATTATTCATTGTTATTATTATAATACGTTCACGCCGCCGTAAATCGCTCGAAAACCGCCGAAAACCTCCGGAAATCTCTACTTGTTATTATATCGAATTGCGCGCCGCCGCCTCCGCACGATTTTTTTTTTTTTTTTGTTTATTCCGTGTTTTACTATTTTTAACGTTATTGCTGTTATTATTATCATTATTACTATACTTTTTACGCTACAAAAAATAACTGTTTTTTTTTCCTCTTTGATTTCGCCATCGAGACACGCCCTCCGGCCGACGCGTGACGGCGGTAGCTATAATCATATTACGTTATCGTATATAAGTCTCTTTTTCTGTTAGTCTTTTTTTTTATTTTTTGGAAGTCATATAATAATATATAAAAATACAACAGTTTCAAAATGTTTTACGAAGGATCTTTCTTTTTCAAGAAGTATTTCAAATTCCGAACGAAGCCAGACGATTATAAGATTTTTCATTTATAAAGAAATAAAGAAAAACAATTTTTTAGGTTACGGTGAATTTATTTATTTATTGACAATTAAACTAATTTATAAATACAAAATATAGTACTTATGAATTGTTACGTTAGTCAATGAGATTCAGTTCAAGTCAGAAAAATTAAAGTAAACAAAAAACTATTGGTGTTTATCATTTCAGGGTAACTTCTTCAAAACGTTTGGTCTACAATGTCAATAGTATGTATAACCACCATTCAACAGCTGATTATATTGTCTTCCGATAGCACTTCCTCAATGTCACAGTTAAGGTTGTTCCTCGCGGTTTCAATTGGTTTAAGAGCCAATCGCATAGTCCTTGGCCGGTACCGATGAAATTGAAACGAACTTATGTTTTGCTCGGGAGTTCCATTTCAGGTTTTGCGCCATTCTGTTTGAAGTAGGTTCGGGTTGTTGTTGTTGTAATCGATGTCCAGGCTTTCTGTTATGTTAAGTACGGAACTTAAGGCGGGGTATTATAATTCCACCCCGATGGATGGGAATTTGGAGTGTTTATTGATGCCGATCTAAACACTTCGCATTCAGTTCAATATTCATAAATTAGAAATAAAACACAAAAACTGCTATTTAAGTAGATACATAAAATATGAACCAATGTTAGCTGAAAGTATACCACAAGTTCCCATTGTAGAATAATTGAAATTTGTTTAAATTGTTTTATATAACGCTGTTTATTTTGGGATAAAACGGAACCGGCGATAGAGGGGGTACTCAACAACCCTCCCGCTCCCATAAACGAATTCGAAAACTTAATCACAGTTTAATTTTAAATTTGTCAAAACTTATTTTATTTTCATTTTTTTTTTTTTTTTTTTTATTAGGTATCTATATTATACACTAATAGTTTGATTGCCATTACATTAATATCGTCAAATTCATTGCTTACCGAAGGACAAAACGGTGGGATTTTTTTTTTTAAGTCAATAAATGTTGACATTTGTAAATCAGACAATTTATTTACTTTACAACCATCCGTCGATTTTCGTTAAAGCAGGTTCTGGTCTGAGATTATGCGAATCAACAACTATTATATTAGTATACTTTAGTTTATTCTAACCGGACTTTTCCAAGATAATGTTTAAAAAATAAATAAACATAGTCTATCCGTGTCCTAAATTTACGAACATATAACCATCATAGATTGACAGCGTTTCTCTTTTTTAGTTCCCCCAAATATTATTGTGTAAGATTTGTTGTTGTTGTTGTCTAAATACAATGCGTTATTTGTGTTTGCTTTTTTTTTTTTTTAGTTTACATTTTCAAAAAAAACTTCCGTCATAATGTCGTAATCAATATACGTCATCTAATGCGGTTTAAAATTGAGTTTTCATCCTTGGTTTTTGAATTATGCGAGTGCGCAAAAACGCGAATTTTAATTAGACGTACTTATAATTAATATTGTAGGTACACAAAATTATTATTTTAAACCAAATAAGTATTGAAGTCTATATAGATTTAAAAAAAAATATAGTTACCCAATGCAATTCGTAAATGATTTAGTATATTTGTATTGAAGGTCAGATTTATTTTGGCCGTTATTTGTTGTTTTTTTTTTCAGTGTAATTTAAATTTGAAATCTTTTATAATTTGTATTATAATTTTTATTTTTATTCAGCTCGAAAAATAGTTAGTCACAAAATTGAAAATGGATTTCAGACGTGCTATTATATTTTTAGGTTAAGGAGCAAAGACAAAAACGAGTATATATTTAAAAAATATTTGTAGCTAAATTAAAAAAAAAAACGTAATACTGTTATTTTTTTTTTTTTATCAGCTGTACATTCTAGTTGTATTCAAAATGATAACGAATTGAAAAACGTAAAAAATGTCTTGATTTTTGAAAGTGTCGACTGTATTATACTGTTGACATTTTGTGATGTATACAAATTCACCGAGACAACAAAATAGAAAAAAAAATATCACTCAACTCGTTAAAATCGAAAATCAACAAACCATCCGTGAAGGCAAACATGTCCTGAACATTTACGAATTCGGTAATATATCGATAATAGTTTCTTTGGTGATATTTTTTTTTCAACTAATATTACAAAGCGTTTTTGAAGGTGGTGCTCTCTGTCCAAGCAGAAACCAAACCTTGCACTAAAATATAAGAATTTGCTTATTTGTGTGTCAACTATAGAAAATAAATGGTGACGATAATTCGGGTAGTTTTAGTATTGAAATGTAGGAAATGCTCTCACTGGTCGGAGGAAAGATAGCCGGGGAATGTACGAAAGTTTAGCGACAGTTTTGGCTTATCTGCTCGTGGACCTTTGTTTCGAGGGAGTGGATATTCAGTAAAAAAAAAAAAAAAAGCCCCGTGACGTCAGAACCCATTATACCAGAAACGTGCAATTATCTCGTTATTATCTTATTTTTTTACGCGTGTGTCGACTCGGACGCAACTTTTCACACGGCGGTTATTCTGTCGATTGCACACGGTCTACACAGAACGCCAGAGTGCAACAGGGGTTAATATCCGAGACGTTTATCGTCTGATGCGCAGCGTTTAAAAATTAATATCTCTTAAGACGAGTGCACAGTTATACGTGTTACACGCATTGGGTGTACTTGTACGTTTTATGAAACACGACGGGCCGAGCCGGTAGCCGACTCGGTACGCTGTTCGTTTACATTAAATGTATTATAGTGTGATATTATAAACGACGAGATAAATAAATGAAAAAAAAAAAAAACAACAACACACCGACGAAACGACCCGGTGTAATACTTAATTTATAATAATATTTAACAGAGGACGGACCTATATATATATGCAAGTACATTTGTCTTTATAATGTTATTATATTTTTATGTTTACACCGTGTCTATCCATCGTCTCGTCTCGTAGTCTCGTTTGTCCGAAACGTCCGGTGATGAGCGGGTTTGACCTCTATTTTTTCATTTTTTTTTTTTTCTTTATACGTATAAAGCGCCGTCGAAGGATAGTCCGTGTGTGTGTATACCGCGGGTACCCAAGTATATATACGTATACAGTCGGATATTTTGTGCACGCCCCGAGGGGTTGGGTGTCAGAAGATAAAATGCAGAAGTTAAGAAGTTAGAACACCGATAATTATTATTATCGTGCGGCGAGCTATATAGTAATATTATATCCGCGGCTATAGTGAAATAATGTGACGTAATTTATAATCTAATGTTTTCACGTAAAAAAAAAAAAAAAAAAAACATACTCGCGCCGGAGAGACGTGTGCGATAATAAGCGGCTAAAAACCCGAAACATACCGTCGTCTGTTTTGAAACTGTTAAAAACGTACAATATTATACATCCTGTATAGTAGGTACCTATACACACCACTCGTAATACGAGTAACGAGACTAAATTATTACACGAGTGGCGTCTACATCACGCGGCGCGTTCCAAATGCCAAAACTCGTACAACACTTCATCATGCACGATAACTATACAATAAAAACGTGTAAAGAAAAAAAAAAAACGAAAGACGGACGTGTTTCGGCACTTCGCGTCACAATGGGCGTGCCGCTGTTATAGTTGGGAAATCGGGAAGGTAGAATATATTATATTATAGTGTATCGGGGTAGACACATAGTTTAATTTATATCTGTACGCGACGATAAATCATTGCCATGACGAAAAACGATTCTGAACGAAATTCGATAGAACGTTTTTTCGATGGTTAAAAATTGCATTGTTAAACTGTTTTTGTCTCAAACATTTAAACAATTTCGCTGGACCGAAAAATCGGTGTTTTTCACCAAATTTTAAACTTTTAACGATTATAAATAAAAGTAGAATTATAAGAATAAATGCGTCGATGAACTTAATTACGCAATTTTCTATCGTTTTTAAGTTTCCAACACTTTTTAATTAAAAAAAAAAAAAAAACTCTAAAAGCCTCGTCAATTTCAAATAGCTCAATCAGATAGCCGAAAAATGGTCAGGTTTTTTTTTTTTGAAACTATACCACGTCTAAAAAGGCCTATTATAAGAATTGAAAATACGGTGAATTTTCAGTCGCTATGATTATTTTTACCGAATTACATTTAACTAAAAAGAAATTGCAGAAATCATTATCGGGTAAATTTCCTTGTTTTTCAAATTATTAAATTATTAAGTGAATTTCAAGGAAAATAGGAATATCACCTGGCCAGCGTGTGTCTAATACACCAGAATACCAGAAACTTCACCTTAAATTGGTGATCAAGGCAAGATTTCCGGTAGAAAAGGTGAAAAAATCAGAATCCTAAAGGATAGTTTTCCCCGTAATTTTATTACTGGTAGGAAAATTTCGGATTTTTCGAAGTGTGACAGTCCGGATTTTCGGAATTCGTAATCCGAAAATGTATTTAAAATCGGGATTACGGAAATTTTGAATTTTCGATAATTTCAGCTATTTTTCATACACAATTCAAATACTAATTATGATTACAAATTTTGTGATCCAAAATTAGAATTTTCATATTTTTAAAGTCTAAGTCGAATTTTCGGATTATCCGGATTTGTGTCACATCGCCAAATTGTACAGGTTTAATTTAATTCTAAAAGCCCGTACATAACATTGTATACGGTACCGTGCGAATATTATAATAATAATCATCCGACGGGATTCCAATAATATTGTAAAACTTTGATTTTAACGGATGTCTACTGTATACCGTTTGCTTTTTCGCTATAAATTTGACATTAAGTATTATATTCGATTATTCGAACGCGTATTAAAAAAAAAAAAAAATTACGTTTTTTCCCCTCTTTTAATACGATTTTTTTTTTTTAACGAACTACCGGGTACCATATAGGTACGTTATAAAACGAAGTACATAAATATTTTATGGGAAAACGACGGAGTCGGGTGTATAGAGAAAAACGTATTGTACGCGCGGGGCTTACATATATTATAATATAGTAAAATCGTCGTCGGTATTTTAATATAGTGTCCTCGAGTTATCGTGTAGAAAAATAAAAATAATACCATTGATAATCCGCTTTCGGGTGATGCGATGCTGCAGGAACTCGCATAAATCTCGGTTATGTACATTGTATACCCGAACACGTCGCATCGTATATATATATATAGGTACCGAGACTTTCCTGAACGGTTCTTCAAAAAGATTCCGACCATATTATATAGCTACAACTGTGGGTACGTACAGTTTCACGGAGGCGATACTATACAGGGTGATATATTAGCGATTCGAATTACGTATAGATATTATTTTTTTTTTTTTTTTTTTCCCCCGGGGGCCCGTCACAATATTATTGTGATTGCCTATTATCATCGTTGTTATTTATGTACGGGCGCGCGACCGGAGACGAGATATACCGGGTGACGGCACCGGCGATGATAGTGGTGCGTCGCGGAGGCATAATAATCGCACAAAAGGCGTCTGCAAGGCTGTCTGCGTCGTCTGGTCGGTCGGTTTTGCGCTTATACGATATGCCTGCGCTGTGCTGTTAGAATGAAATGCGCGAAAAATATAATTTATAGGGAAATAACGGACAATGGATTTTCGGTTGTGATGTTGCGGCGTGTAGTACGGCGACGACGACGACGACGACGGAGATCCGTGTAGGTAAAAAGGCCCGCCCGTGTACGGAGACGGTTTATGAACATAATATACGTGCACACGCTATGTGCCGTACAACAATATTAATTTCGCCGAGACTGCGCGATGCTCGGCGGTGACGACGGTGATATATTAGCGCGCGCGCGTTCGGTCGCCGAGTTTAATAGAATATAATAATATTATTATTTACTGTAATGTCGTATAGAAGAGGACTTAATGACCCGTGAAAAATCGGCCGTCGACAAAAGCGCCGTTGTCGTATTCGACCGCGACGAGCAGCACACGCGCGCGCGTCTATCCGATTCTCCCCGGCGGCGTTCTTGTTTGCATTTTAGGGGTCAAAACAACGAGCACGCCGCCGCCGCCGCCGCCGCTGTCGTCGCAACATTAAATAGGAAAACGTTTTTTTTTTTTTTTTTTTTTTTTTTCAAATTATTTCGACTACGCCCGCCCGTCTCCGTTGCACATTGGTCCGTGCCTTTGATTCGCCCCGTCCAATCGTTCGTCGTCGTGTCGACTCGCGTGTACTTATATTGTTGTTTCCGTTCGCCCTCTATTATCGCCCCCCGAATTTATAGCATATCAGTGCAGTATAATAAACAAAACGAAACCGTTTTATTTATGTAGGTACGTGCAATATAATAAACTGTATCTGCAGCCATCACCCGGTCTTGCCCGGGTTTTATTTTGCAAGTAATCCGGGAATCGACAAACAAAAAAAAAAAAAAAATGTAGGGACGGTATAGGGTGATTTTATATGGGGTGGGTAAAATTTAATTTATATCCGTACGCAACGATAAATCAATGCTGATGAAAAACGATTCCAAGCTATGTTCGGTTAAAACACAGTGGTTTTTACGATTTTCGTTGAAATTCGTACTTGCAAGAAAAAAAAATACAGTTTTTTTTTTTCAAATAGTATATTACTCGCTAAGACACAAAACGGACTTCATGGTGGGCCAAAACAATTTTATTCACAGAAAACCAATTAGAAACTAAAAAGTAAAAAAAAACGCAAAAATTGACTATGAATAGCCAAAAATCTTTGAACTGAAAGTGTACGACGCACAGAAAGTGTCCCTAGCTAACGCGCCCACTAGAAAATAATTTCTATCAGAAACAATCCCTAACGTTGATGATTGGATCAAGTCTGACTGGTAGAAGAGTAAAGTTTTTAACAGGCAGAAAAAATACATCATAGTAAAACATTTGAATGGATTTGATTAAACGAATATCTATTGAAGTATATTATAGTAATTTATACAAAAGATTGAGTCTCATAATTTTTTGCTATAATTTATGGTTAAAAATGAATAAACACATTTTCAAAGTTTTTTTTTTTTTTTGCTCGTCAGTTAATTATTTTTAAAAATTGGGACTCTCTAATAATAGTTTATTTTTTTTCAATCCGTGCCACCGAGGTAACGGCCCATAAATAAACAAAAACAATTACATTTTTTATTAATTTAATAAAGTTCAAGTGCCGTATAGACTCTAGGGGTTTGAATTCCGGGATTCAAAGCAGTCTTTGCAGTTACGCCTGAGAGAAAAAAATAGGCGCTGAATCTTTCAGCGAAAGTCCCGTCGGAATCGGTTCAGCCGTTTCCGAAATTAGCCCAGACAAGCATACAGACAGGCTTTTGAATTTTATTTATATAAAATATTATAGTTTTTGTCGAGTAGCTACGGGAGTTTTTGTTTTTTATTTATGAATTTAATTTTTTTACGCAATTCATTGGGTTCTATTTTGATAATTCGTGTACACGAACATATTTAAGTATATAATAAATAAATATGTATATTTTTATACGATTTTACAGATAACAAAAAACCAATGCCAATATGTTTTCTAATCGATTCAATATAAGAATTTATCATGACGTTTAATATAGTATTATATATTATAATATTGTTCGTGAAAACATATAATTCATACATTAAAGTTATTTATCGTTTTTCTCTTCTTTTTTTTTTTTTACTATTTTTACATTATCGTGTGCGATTTCGAAAAGATAGATAAATAATTCAAACCGAGTTATCTTAAGTTTCAATAATAAAATACACGAGCAAAATTTTTATTTATTCGAACATAAATTGTCTAGATCCTTCACTTGTATATTATACACACTTGAATATTATACTTCGGTATATGTATAACGTATTTCAAAACATTTTATATTCATAAATCATGACACGGCGGGTCCTTTACACCAGTTGGCCTGAAGTACATGGTCATCCTTAATACCCTCCCCCTCCCTTAATCCGGAATTGGCCAGAGTCGGTTGGTACAAAATAGGTATATAATCGCATCGAGCCAAATGACGAACATTTCTAAATCGTTAAGAACTATCTACTCGTGTATATATTTTTATTTATTCCTTATTCCCGACAACATGAGGTTTTCCCTGCCGCTCGGCCGCTCCATCGCTGCTTTCGATCTATCGATCGGTCTCTCGGTCTTTTCTTGTCTGCATTCCACATAATATAATATAATCTCGTGTATCATAATATAGACTATCCATCCGTCAAACGTGTCCAGCCCAACTTTTTCCACGGCTTTTGAGATCTCCAACCTAATCGGGCTCATATAAACATTACCTTCGACTCTGCAACATTTGTCCTTCGTTCGTTTATCATGTATTCTATGATTACGAATCAACCAGCGAATAATATCTACGTCACGTATGAAATACCATTAATTAATATCTAAAAATATCATTAAATAACATTGCTATTAATGATTTAATATCATAAATAGGTATTAATTTAGGTACTTATTATCATAGATTAATTTTACAACCTAACCTAAATGATTAAAACCTAGTGTAGGGAATTAATTTTCAAAAAGAAATTGATTCTCGTTCTTAGTTCCTTTCCCTCCCCCCCATTTATTCCTAGTCTAAACTATTATGTACTATTGTAGTAAAAAATAATTTGCTTTATAAATGTAGACCTGTGTAGTTCATGATTGTTGTGAGACACAGTACAACAAATCAATGATTAGTAAAGCTTTAGCCGTCTTGGACGTTGTCCGGATTACCCTGCGTGGAAGAAACGATTTACCTTTGTACCCACTTTATTAAAATTTGTATCATATCATAGAAATCTTATTTCTATTTTTTTTTTTTTTTTTTTTTTTTGTTCGTTTTATTTAATATTTATTATGTTAATTTTTAAAAAAATATGTACGTTAATGTCGTATTGCTCTGACTTATACGAAATATATATTACAGGTTTGTGATTATAGGTTTTAATATTTAAAAATAATATCATAATGTTCGGAAAATTTAAAAGGAATAAAACTATGCGTTCGCGTTCCCCGTAAATAGGAACAATTTAAGAAAAACGTTATACCGGCATTTACTGTATCAGTCCAACTACCGGGTAACATGCAAACACAGTGCTTACGTAGAATAAGTAAAACTAGCTTAATTTTGATTTTAAAGTAAAAGTAACTATTATACAATTTATAGAAATGATTATTTTGGAAGGAATTTCATAGGATTCTTGTAGTATTCGAAATATACAGCTATAATATAATTGATACAAAAACCTTCTTTTTTTCTTCTTTTTTTTTTTCAAACAACTGTAACTTTTTTTATAGTTCATGTGACATTTCCTCTAAAATATTGTTGTCTGTAAATTTCATAAAGTGTACTATTACTATAAAACAAAATTAAGTTTCCCCGATTCTGCATAAGCATTGTTTATGCATTGTTAACCCAGCAGTTGGACTGAGACAGTCCAACTACAAACTGGTATAACGTCCCCTTAACGTTTTTTTTATTTTAAAAGTAAACGCGTTGCGTACCGCGCTCGGTTTCGTATGTCCCGGCCGCAATGCTCGCGTCGCGTCGAATTCGTGCAGGTTTTCCGAGCCATTTCGTGTTATTGTAGTGATGTTTACCGGCGGTTTTCGACGGTTTCCTGCGAGGGAATAACTAGAGATAGAGAAAAAAAAAAAAAAATTGTATATAATCATACCGCGCGTTCATATCGTAGTATAGGTTAGTTACTCGGACGCTGCGTCTTTGCCGCGGCGGATATGCCTCCGATGACGATGACGAATCGGCGCGAGCGTACATCACAATAATAATATTACACATAAATAAGCTTAAAATGCACCGGGGACGCGTTGATCCATAACGATAATAAATTATTAATTGGTCTATTTGTTTCGAAGGCTGCCGCGGGTACGCGGGTATTTATATTGTGTGTACGTATACACGCACACGTATCGTTACAGTGCGGTACCTATACGTGATGTGTGTGTGTGTGTGTGTGTGTGTGTGATATGTTCTCTCTGCAGTCGCGGACCACATGCGGATTACACTCATACCTATATGCGTATACACACGGGCGATAAATCACCCGGCCCGGCAGCGTCGCGGCGAAACACGCGCGTATCTATTATAATAATACCTATACATATATAATAAAGCTACTTTATTAAATGAAAAAAAAAAAAAAAAAAGAAAAGAAATAATAAAAAATACAGAGATGGCCGGTAGATATATTTCCGCGGTCGCCTCCTCGCGGAGAGCAGCCGGCCGATCGACGACGACTCGGTTAGGCACACACAGACAGCCAGTCGACGAGCGCGGCACAATGGGACGCGGAGTTATTATTTTGACAGCGACAACAATCGCGGTACGTTATATTTTCGGTGTTCGGCGATTTTTATTATATTATGTTGGCGTTTTCGTTTTTTTTTTTTTTTTTATTTCTTTTCCCCGCACAATCGAACGGCCGAAACGAACGTTTATATAAAAACACGCCCGCAGCAATAACGAGACGCGCGGCGGCGGACGCGTCGCCGGCTATTCTCTCGGGCCCAGTCGACCAGAAATTCGGTGTGAAAACCGTACGCGAAAAACACGGCGGCGACGGTGGTGGTGGCGACGGTGATGGCCGCCGCACACGGTCTCGCTGACAAATTTCGCACCCCGCTATCGAATATTATTGTGTTTATTATTATTTCTGTGTGTTTTTTTTTCGGGATTCGAAAAACTGATAACGGGACATCTGTCGCCTCTGACAATACAACACACACACGCTATATTATAATACTATATTATACACTCCATTTGTGTGTGTGACGGTTTATTTCTCTTATTTTTTTTTTTTTTTTTTTTTGACTCCCCTCG